>UXGD01004094.1:0-18135 GCA_900474315.1 Torymus auratus
CTTGCCTCAATATTCAAGACAATAATCGATACAATATTTGTATACAGTTTTCGATACAATATCAAGATTGTGGTGTCAAGAATGTAAAGAATCTTGTCTTCAAAATAACTTGAGATTTTCTAATCATAATAATTTATCGAAATAATTATTAACAACTAATTGAATAAAAGTAATTATTTAACTCTCGCACAAAGGCGTCTTTATTAACTCAATAAACTTCGGTAGTTGATGACACCTATATCCCCTCAGGCCGGCTTACTTAGATACGTGAGGCAACAGGGAGGGAGTTCGCCGCCTAGCGGTGATGTGGCAATTAGACTCTGACCGGCGGGACATAAATGGCAGGAAAAATCAAATTTCAAATTTGGCATTTATTAATACTTGTGCCGAAATTTGATTGTTTTTATATTTAAACTAATATATTTGTAACTTAAAAGTTTCTTAAATTTAAGAATATGTTTATCAGTAAATCATTTAAAAAGGTCTGAAACCCAAATATTCGCGTCTGCGTGCCTTCCACTTCTACGTTGACCTCGCGTGCCCCGACTATTTAGGTTTAAGACTTTTTTATATAATCTACTTGCTTTTTGTCGTACATCAGCGTAACTCCATTTAAATTTGAGACCTTTTCTAATGACTGACTCGCTTACTGTCGCACGTCTGCGTAACCCTAATATAATCAAGAATTTCAAGACAAGACAATAATACTTTTCATATTGACTGACAAGAGCAAGACAAGAGAACAATTTTCAAGACTTTACAAGAGCGAGACATTAATTACAGAAGTATTGTCTTGATCTCGTGCAGCCCTAATAATGGGTGACGGAGTGGTTTGATCTATAGTAAGGATCGTAAAAGTGCGCGCGTGCCCTTGAAATGTTGTTGTTTACTTTGTCGCGATTGTAAAAGCGTTTTAATGTTTTTAAGCGAAGTATATCTAGTAGGATATTATATAATATTGAATTTTTTAGGAATTTTATTAATTCAAAAGAAACCAGCTAACTTTTAGAACCAACCAGTCATTCAACTCGAATAAGACACTCCGAGCGAACCCGACCGACGATCCGAATTAATCCCCATCTACTAATTACTCTTCTGGCACTTACTTACTCACACACATATATCTATACACACACAATAACCACTCTTCGCTATTCTCTCTTTCTCTCTCCCAAAAAAGAAGAATACCACGTCGCAGCACATCAGTCTCATATACACACATCACATACTTACGTACATCACGAACGGCGTGCGTGCGTTCGCGCGACGGCAAGAGAGAAAGAGAGGGAGAAAGAGGAGACGCCGAGAGAGAACGAACCGGTGGCTCGTTTTATGCCGACGACTACGACGACGACGACGGCGACGATGTTTGCCTTGTCCTTACATAACCGGCTTTTTATTATGTAATTGACAGAAACGCCGGCGTGCCCTGCGCACCGCGCCCAACTTATACGCGCACCGGCGATTTCGTGCGAGCGTCTGCTGTTGCTGTTGCGCACACATCCTGATGCGTGCGAGGTCTCTTTTCTTCTTGGGTTTCTTTCAAAGGGCGCGGAGTATGTGTGTGTGGGAGTGAGGTAATTTCCCCGCGGCTTTTTGGTATTGTTTCGCGAGGTTGCGTAACGCGCGCAGGAGTATAAACCCTTTGCCTCGGTAATGAGACCATTGTGCTGGTTATTTTCTTATAATAAATGTTTTTTTTTTCTTGTAATTCAGCAATTATAGTAAACGCTGGATTATTCGTACGAAATGAAAGAATTTTCCTGCGTGCATCTTCAGATGGTTACCCAAGAACTTTAAAATAGCCCATTAAGGAAAGTATATGACTTATCGTGTACATTTATTTTTTTTACATAATAGAGCCGTTGATTTTGATAAAAATATAGTGTTCATGATGACAACGAGCCTCTTATTTTTATCGATATTAATCTATAAACACACAACTAGAGGAAAACACGCTTATAGAACGGCGCAGTCGAACGAGGAAAACGACTTCGCGGTTTATCGCGCGACAACCGCATTAAAAATATATCCGACATTGAAAATCTTATATATCAACCACTGCCCATTTACAAATGAAAACCTTAAACGTATACGTGTAAGGCAACCTTATAATATATACGCTCCAGAATCTGTACTCATTCATCCGGCCTCGTAGAAAATTAATGTCCCCCGTGTGGCCTGGCTCGATCGCAATACATTATTTTCCAATCCCCCTCTGCCAACGAACGGCACACTTAAGCTTTCCCGATAATCCTCATAATTCACGCCAATCCCTCACCCGCGAGCACAAAAGAAGCTCTCCCTCTTCGCTATTATACACACACACCGCGCACTAAACAGAGTATGTATATCGAGCTTCTCTCTCTCTCGTTAGATAATATAAAACCAAGTGATCGCTTCTCGTGCTCTCCCTCCTCTCCATCTCTCTCTCTCTCTCCCTCTGCCGCTGGTGTCAACGTAACCATTTATATAAATCCGCAGTTACATAACGCGCCGTATGCCAGAGCGCTCGCTCGATAGATTCGGGCCCCCGTGTAAGTATATACACGCATGTGTGTGTGTGTGTGTGGTAGTGTAGAGATATGTACGCGGAGCGTAAACCGCGCGCACGAGGCGGCCGACCACGTGGCCGGCATGCCGCATAGTGTTGAGCTAGGATCGATCATGTTGTTCTTCTTGATATGTCTGTCCGTGTAGCATCGCGCCAGGTGTAGTAGTGGAAGTATATTATGAGATACTCGTGTGTGGGTTTATTGTGTATAGGGTATAGAGAAGAAGTTTTTTTAGGGGGACGGAGGTGTGCAGTTTTGCACGTGACGCCGGGGTAACATGTGGCGTGTGAATTTTAAGAGGCTGCGGAGGATGTGGTTATGTAAATGGCTGGAGCGGAGGAAATTTTATGGTTTATTTAGGTAATTCGTGTATTTTGGATTCGTGAAAAAAATGGCGTTAGTATGGTCGTAAATATTGTAACGCTGCATTATGGGTGGATTTTTGTTGAGGGAGACGAATAAACGAATAACAAAAATTACATTTTTGTGTAATATTTTAAAAATGTACTGCAAAAAAAGATCTATGAATTTTGAGAAACTTTTAGTGTTTGGAATTTTTGAGTCACTGGTCATAAATGGCTAACGCAAAAAATGAGTGTAAAAAGAAACTGCTTTTTAAGTGATGAAACACGACCGGAACTTTCAATGTTTAAAAAGTACGTTAAACGTCAATTTTCCTCAATAAAGGAGACGATATTAAATTAACTTCTTTAAAAAATATATAAACAAATACGAATTCTTCGCAAATTAAAAAAACCTTCATTACATAACGATTCCTCGCTCCAAAAAAAATTCCAAACAATCTCACGTTCCCGAGAACTCTCCAACCCATGCATGCACATACCGAAACGTGCAAACCGCGTTTATAAAAAAAAGCGCCATATCCGGCGTTCTTCGCGCACGAGCTTTTCGCTGAATCCGGATAAAATACTTAATAACTCGGCGATAACGACACGTTCGAGCGTGAACAGCGTTTTTTTCTCTCTCCATCGTTCTTTATCGACGCGCGAACGTGTATGTGTGTGTATATAATATGCGTATATATACACACACTTTATACGCGGCGGCACACGATGCTAATTATAAACGTGCGGCTCGGCGCGTGTGCAGCGAGAGTTAGATCGGCGTACGGGAATTTCGAGATTCTCGCTTTTTTTTTAAATGTTAATGAGGCAGTTTGGCGAAAATACAGAGTTTTCGCTCTCGGCTTTGATAACTTTTACCGGGGTTAGTTGATCGTGTAATTAATGAAAAACTGTTGAGATTTTTTAAAATATATAATATAGTGACAGACGAGAACCGTATGGATTGCTAATGAAGATCGCAGGGTTCTAATTATACGAGTGCCGTCAACGCGCTTGCAGTTATGATGCGTGCATCGAATAACGCGATAGTTTGTTTACGTAATAACTCGGTCAAAAAAAAAAGAAAAAATGTTTCGGGAATACCGAAAATACACTCTGCGGTATTTTTAATAAACTTCCCAAGGCGATAACCAGACTCCTCCCCGATTATTCCTTATCGCTTATCGAAATTTTAATGACGCGCGCTATTCGCCGGTTATAAAAGACCTTTTTTTTTTGTTCGACCACGCTGCACTCTTCCTCCTCACGAATTTTTCCGAAACCCTGCAACCGATGCATCTCTCTTTCCTCATACACAACCGCATCCACGTGGCGTAGTCGTTACATAATTAAACCTCGGCCGGGTTATACAAAAATAATAACCGCGCACTTTTGCGAACGCGCAAAATTTTGCAACGTATACGTGTATCGGCCTCGCTCTCGCATATGCACACACACACAGACAGACAGATACGCAACAACGCAACGCGCAGGTAGGTATCGAGCGTCTTCGCATTACATAAACTATTCTTGACCGAAAACTCTCATTCAAGTGCGCTCACACCGCGCGCGGATGAACAGAGACAAAGAGGGAGAGAAAAAAAGTGTGGATTTATGTAATGTAATTGTCGAACGCGCGATAAGATAAAAGGAGAAAGAGATCTTTGGTGTATATACAGCATGTGTAGTGCGCGGGAAAACACGTGCGCGCGCGCGCCGGTAGATTTGGGTGGGTGGGGGGAGAGCGCGCGAATAAAAAAAGTGGCGACAGTGTGTGTATTCACGCGACGACGGTGCCTCCCACTCTCCTCGGGTGTATAACACTCTGCCGAAAATAGATCCGCACGCGGGAGAGGGACAGAGAGGTGGGATCGAGAGCGAGGAGAGACAACAAACAAAAGATATACTGCTCCGGAGACAGAGAGAAAGGGAGACATTGGGAGAAAGTGCATATGCAACTAGGAGGACTATTTTTGCCTAATGTGTCGCGTGTAGTTACGTAGCTTCGTGCAGTGGAGAAGTGAAGTTCTTGTTAGGTATCGTCGGGGTAATGAAAAGTCTTGGAATTATAATATTATGGAAAAGTTATAAGGGGAGAGAAGTTTTGGCGAGGAAGAATTCAAAGGAAATTATTATGGCACACGCGTTTGTGCATGATTTGCTCCTCGGCGCGGAATATTTTTATATAGTGTATACTTGAAATTCTGGAACCATTATGTCATCGTACACTTCCGAACTATAATTACGTAAACTTCCAATTCTTTGAGACCGGCGCCTATATGGTATGCTAATTTATTCGGACGGCAGATGTCGAATTAAAATGGAGTCATTTTAAGTGTTAATTTTAATAAAAACATTGATTTTTAATTAAACAAAAAAAAAGATATAAAAAATATCATAATAAGATGATTATTATCCTTATCAAAACTATTACTCCGGAATTCTTATAAAAAAAATACTTCAAAACTACGTATATCCAAACTACGGGTTTGAAGTTTGCAACGTTGTAGTTCAACGAAAAAAAAAAAAAATTTAATTTTCATCCAAATTTATAACAACTAATATTGATTTATTGTTTTACATTCCATCATTCATAATAACTTCAATAGATTGTAAAAAAAATAATTTCGTTGCACTCCAACGATTTAAACTTCAGACCCACCTCAATCTTCCAGAATTAAATCAAAGCCACATATATATAACGCTCAGTGTATATATATAATATGCACCAAAGAACCTCCCAGCCGAAACTTCACAACCCCAAGAATCGTGCCACCTCGCGGCTTCACTCCCCCACTCCCTCTCGCAATGCCACAAAGAGCAACTCTCGGGAACTCCTTCCTTCCCCCCGTCTTCGCAACAGAGACAGAGACAGAAACAGCAACAGAGCAAGAGATAGAGAGAGGGAATATAAGAGCAAGACGAGAGAGAGGAGTAGCCGGCTCGCGCGCGCGTGGACCGCGAGAGCGACGGATGATGGCGTCCGGCCAGGGAACGTGCAAAGTTTACATAACACACGCGCGAGTTTGACAGCGTAGAGAGCAGCGAGTAGCTAGCTAGCTGCAGCGACCAAGAGAGAAGAGAGCACGTGACCCGGCCTCCTTTATCTTATCTACGCGAATACCTCGACGACGATTCTCTTCATGCGCGCGCTCGGCATACTTTTATCGACGCGCGCGATCCTTACGTAAGTGTAGGAGGACCGCGCGAGGACGAGCTAGCAATGTATAGAACGAGCGTGATGGTTTTGGCGGATTATTCGGCCGCGCGGCCTCGTAGGTATGTGTATGTGTGAATGAATTTCGGTATGCACGTGTGCACGCGTATACAAACAGACCGGGGGGTGGGGCCGCGCACGTGTGCGTACGTATATACACGTGTGCAACGAGGAGGAAGTGCGATTGATTATTTTCATATCGGAATGTTGTTGGCTGAATATGGCCGGTCGCTGATATAAATGTGTCGCTGCGTATCGGATATATATACAAAAAAGCGGAAAGTAGGGTATTTTTAGTGTAGTAGTGTTTATGTAAGAATATAACGAATATAAAGCTATTTTCTTTTTTTTTTTTAATTTTCGATGTATGATAGGTTTCAATGCGAGCGAGTCGTATTCGTGGATATTAAGCGAATAATTGCCGGAGAGATTTTAGGTCAGCAATAAATTTCGCCTGTCAATTTTGCATATTATTGCAAAAGAAAACAATTTTATTTTTAAAAGCTGATTGATAAACATATTAATATATATGTATAGGCTGCGTATGAATTTTGAATATAATACGTTTGCGCGTTGAAATAATATATACTCCTTTTCCATTGAAATTCGTACTATACATTGAGAGAAAGATTGACCTTAAGATACGTAATTTCTGTACCACTTTGTGCCTGTATTCTCATTTTAATGGATATATATTTTATTATTCATGAGGTCCCTCGCGTTGTGTAACAAACTTGTTGTTCGAAATCCGCATTGTTAGAACTCATATACACGATTTAGACGATAGTATATTCAATTTTAACTATTATAAAAAAAATAATAATAATTTAAGAGCGTTTCGGAATCAATTAGAATATATTAATAAATTACGCACTGTCTAGTTTGAATAGCAGTCTATACCGGCTTATATCGCAGATATATACCATCAAAGATTAATAAAAACTTCAAATTTGCTCGAATCCTATTATATACTCTTCATCCCTCTAACCGCAGCACTCGCGTCGTCGCACATCCGCATAGAAATGTAAATCTCGCGCGGACACCTATTCTTAGCGGATTCATAACGAAAATCCACAAACCGTCGCATAAACACACACTCTCTGCTCTCGGCTTCGCCCGCGCACGAAAATACGCATATTACGTATATATACGTGCGTTATGCACCGGAGTCTGGCGAGAGCACGCGAGCAACCTTCCAGCTGCTCTGATTTCGCGCGAGAAAAGTAGGCCATAGACACCGCCTCGGTCATATATACTCATGACATGAATGAAACATGTGCGCGCCGGAATCGACGACTTCTTTTTACCACGAATGCAAAGAGAGTTAGATGTGTATGGTAAATCGACTGCGCGGCAAATTACTTTTGCATAAGTTGAGTGTGCTCGAGCGGTTAGAAAATCGGGGAAAGAGGGAGAGATTCGAGGAAGGAAGCGAGCGCGTGGATTTTTTTAAAAGGTTGTTGGACGCGACGAGGTATTGTGCGGATATGGACTTTGAATTATGCGAATTTGAGATTGGAAGCCTTTATATAGGCCAGAGATCGGGGGTTAGTGACAAATTGCTGTTTTATGGATAGCGATTTTTATCGCGAGTGGTGCGTGCGTGCGCGTGCGTATATTGTGATAAAGTCTAGGCTTAGAGAGAACTGTTCTGAAACTTTGTATTGTATAGAATATATGCCGGAGGCTTTTTCGATTCTCGGGAATCCATCAACATTTGAAATACAAAAACAATAATTTAAATAAAACTTTGTAAATCCTCGAGCGATGTTCTGATAAAAAAGTTGCTATTATTTCTTATTTATCCAGCATCCGAAAATCTGTCAATCCCCCAACAACCATCTCCCCAATCCACCGCGCTAATGAAAAATTCAGCGGCACCGCCGCGGCCAAAATAAGCTTTGCTTACATAAACAGACGTGAGTAAGCGCAGAAATCTCGAGATCGGATATCTCTAAACGCGTCCCGAAATCCCTTATCGCGCCGTATATATATATACAACACGCTGCTGCGCGTCTGCCGCGCGTTATCGATTACGTAAAAAGAAGAGAGGATAGAGCGCGCGACGCCCCGAATGCGTATAGTGGTGACAACATGTCGATTGGATCTTGAAGTGGAAACCCTGATTATAAGGGTATAATTTTAAGGTTCTTTGTTTGCTAATAGCAGCGCGATCGTTTCGTATTGTTTCTCTGCGGGGCGAGGAGAATTAATTAAGGCGCTAATGCCGCAGTTGGTTGAGTATCTGGATCGGAATGTGATGTAACGATTATGTAATCGATGCAATCTTTGACGTGTATCTTAACAATTCGGGAGGTTGTAGGATAAAATTAGGCCATCATCGTCGCTTTTTCGTGTATACAAAGCGAGGATTTTACAAGGGAATGTAACGTTTGATTTCAGCCGATACAATATATAAAACGAGAAGAATTGTTACGTAAGCGCGCGCCGTGTCGATAAAGCGCGCTATAGTAAAAAATATTGCGATACTGCGAATATATGTATATACACATAGTATTGCTTATTTTGACATTGCGACTATTTTTGTGTTTTTATTAATTATCCTGGGCGCAGCGTCATCGGTATATTAGAGATAATACTGGTATTAAGCGCGCGAGCGTGAACCGTTATCGATTTATTTTTTCAATACCAGCCTAGAAGTCACGTGCCAAGTTTATATACTCCGTGACTTGAATGCTCGGCTATTTACATTTATTAACAAAAGAAAAAACTGTATTATACAAGTATTTTCAATCGATCGATGATATATAGTTACATTTTTACCAATCGCATTCATTCATCAATACATCGTATAAAATTATTATGAAGAACAATATTCAACTCAAAAATTAAGAAGAAATATCCACTCCCCAGCGACTCTTTTTTACGCTGGTGTACACTCGGCACTTTATACTATACACACCGTCGAAAAGAGCGAGAGAGAAGGGGAGAAAAAAAAGCCGGGCAACTCCAAAGTGAGGCAACGGAATTAAGCAATTCCCCTACTTCTGCGCGTGCAATTACGAATTAGGCAACGGCAAGCTACTGCGCAAAGTCCTTTCATCTCGCGCGCTCCTGTTCTTTCGCCGCTCGTGTGGAAATTCTGCACCCGCGTTGCAGGCGAGAGGAAAATCGCAACGGCGCTGCTTTTTTATCGCCTCTATACTCTCTTATACTCCCTCAGCACTAAAATTAGCTGCTGCTGGAATATATGCAGCGAAATAATAATAATATTTGCACGCTGGATTTGTCTATTTCCGGCGTGGTGGAGTCTTATAGTCTAATAGTGAACAATAATTTTTCTTCTCTCGCACCGGTGTGATGTTCCGGAGAAGATGTTTGGGATTTATTAGGATTTTATTTGTAAACACCCGTCGGCCGCGGTTGATGTATACCTGACAGGCTGTTGTTTGTTAGTCTATACAGGCGAGAATAAGATATGCGTGTGTATAAGCCGGTGCAGAGGAAACATACGCGGCGATATAAAAGTCGTGGAACGAAGCATTAGCGTGAACTAGTTTAGTATATTGCAGAAAAAATAGAGCATGTAACGTTCTTTGAAAATTAACCAAGACATATTCATTCGAGAGCCGTCAATCTCGCTGCATTACGAAACCCTTATATCGCTCCCACTATATACAAACTCACGTGTGGAAAAAACATCATCTACAAGTAGATCCCAATGATTCATCTCTTATATCTCCCACAGCGGGTCAAAACATCAACTTCCTCTCTCCATCATCCGCGTCAACAAATTCCCTGCACAGCCGACAACAAACATCATTATTCCCCCTCAAACCTCCCTCGTCTCTTCTTCCCACTCCTTGTATACCAACGTCGTCTCATCGGGCACAAAGAGCCGCTTCATCGGATTAAACAGTGAATCACATTGACGAAGTTCTCTCTCTCCTCTTCAAGAGCGTGTGTACGATGACTAATAACACGACGTCGCCCCGGTGGTGGTGGTGGTGTTGTTACGTAAGCCCCCCGCGAAACGCCAAGAGAGTGGGCGAGTGGTCGGCCAATTTCGTGTATGTGTATATATCGCACGCGAGGGAGAGAGAGAGTAGGGAATTAATTTCTATATCCGAGGGCTGGCCGGCTGCGGAGAGTTAATTTTGGATCGCGCTGGAGCCTCTCGGTTTACATGGAGCAGAACGAGAGCTACTGCTGGGAGTTTCCGGTATTTTTTGGATCGCCTGATGAGTGAAGTGAGTCTCTAGAGTTAGGATGTTTTTCTTTTTTTGTCTGAGAATTTCGTGTTTTGATCTAGTATAATAGCGTGGTCTATCGATTTGTTGGCGATATATAGCGGATCAATTCTCCGAATGTGTGAAAATATAGCTTTTGGTATAACAGCTGAATCCATCAATTCGGATCAGTTGCGTATTTAATTTGGCAAGATCTCAAAGAATAACCGGAAATCCTGTCGTGATAGATTAATTCCATTCTTATACAGTGAGTCATGTATATATGTGGGCTTGTTTGTAAAACTGCTAAACGATATGAATCATGGTGAACATAGCCCTCGTCAATTGTGTACAATTATTAATGACAACATTGCTGTTAAAACTTACTCAAACCGACAGGTTGTACACCTTATTATTCTTAACCTGACCCATACCCCAACCGCATCATTGTAACTCACCTGCAACAGAAAGAAAAAGCATTTCGTTAGTATACAAGCCACTTACCTCGTGTACAAAAACAAACTCACAGTAATAATAGTCATTTTTATTTGCACTCATTCATCCGAACCTCGTCACAACAACATGAGATTACACCGTCCCACGACTTCCCAATCTAAAAAGCAACAACACCGTAATCGCTGCGCCGTACAGAACGCGCGCGGGGCATATTACCGAATCAAACGCACATAACGCAATGTAATACCATTACGCCATCTCGGCCGTGTAACTCTATATACACACACCATACACTTTCCGCGAATAATTCACAGAGCCGCCCATTGTGTCTACAATATATACCGCCGCTTCATTACGTTATCAGAGCGGCTAAACCGAGGCGACCCGCCGGCGTTATTAATAGCCCCGAGACGCGCACCTCATTCATCCTCAATATTGCGATATTACAAATATAATATAAGCGCCTTATAATGTAGATCCTCTCCGTATAGCTCCAGCATCGTCGATAGCGTAATCCGACAAAAATAGAGAGGACGCGGCTTACGCCTATATTAGACCTTACATGGACACGCGGCGCGCAATATTCGCAATTGGCGCGTCGATATGTGTGTGAGTGTGCGGCGTTGCGTAACGTGTGTGTTGTGTGTATATATACCGGCTAGGCTAATCGCAGGAGCCACGAATTCGGCAATAAATATTCATCGCCCGAGGCGTGTTCATTAATTATTTATCGCGACGCGGTTTTGTGTGTGTATGTATATATACAATGGGAAGGAGAAGAAGGTCGAACGAGATTTCGTGGCGATCCTTTGCGGTTTTGTGTAGCAGGTCGGATGGAGGTGATATAAGGGGAGGAAGTGCGTTTTGAATGAGAAAAGATCGGTTGGTATATATTAATGATGGATTGTGTTCGAATAGGCAGTTTAATTGGACTGGCGCCGGAAACATGCAGCGGAGTAGTGCTGTAATAGCTTATTAGAGCGACAAGAAAAACGTGTGAAAAGGTATAGCGTATGTACATGATTAATTAAATGGAGCAATTGAGTAAAAAAAACCGCTTAAGTATCGAATAGACATAGGTATATAGTTATTAATGGAATAAAATTTTACGAATTCTTCAAAAATGTTAATTAGGCATGCATAATTTCGAAATAATTGAAATTGCTCCATCGCCACATACGTAAACCCATTAAAGTATGGGCTAAAAGATGATTGGAACATAATGACAGTATGTTTTGCAAACGTTTTGTGCTCGTACACAAAGAATGTACGCAACTACGTAGTACGTGTATATCAATGTTATGTAATGTCTTAATATTACGTCGTAGTATATAGACGCGTAAAAAAAAACACACACACCGCGCATCGGCATACCGAATTAGTTGGTATAGCACGATCAGAAAAAAAAAATTTGACGACCGAAACCTTATATAATACACGGGCGCGAGTTGCTGGGCCATCTGCCTTGTATCATCATCACACATGCGCGGTAGCGCTATACTTTTTGTTCTCCATTATAAACGACCGAAATATTTTCGGAATCTCTACTGGGAATTCCAAATAAACTTGGGCATTGCGCAAACCGCGATAACGCTAATATAAGTGAAAAATATTTTTGCCTTCTATATATATATTTCCTTAAAAAACAAATTATTCTGTATATCTACGTATACCTAAGTAGGACACACAGCCTACACCACCGCATGAAAAACTCATTTCGCAAACCCCATTAACACAGACACAGCCCCTCCACAATTACCCCTTGCTTAACTCCGGCCACTTACACTCGCGGAAAAATTATTACTCCGCGCTCGTGTGCTCCACTCGCGCGTCTAACGACCTCTGCACTCGCGGAGTATAGGTTCGACTTTGCGCAAAACCGCTGCATTATAACCCCGCATAGACATCATACATGCACACAGCACGCGGAAGGGCAAATATCCCGCGTTGACTCTTCTTTATTACCGCGGATGTTTAGCTCGCGCGGGGCGAGTAGCACACGTACGAAGAAAATCGCGCTCGAGGCGCACTCTCGCCTTGACACGAATCTCGCGCGAGCAAGGCGGATTAATTTCGTGCGGTAATTATATAACCAAAACGTGCCCGCACGCGCGCGGATTCGTCTGTATAGAGCGAGTCTGTGTGTGTGGGTATAATATAAATGCTGTGCTATAGTGCAAGAGTTTGAGGTTTGAAAAATTGGTGAGAGGCGAGGAGTCAGAGATGTTGGAATGACCTCGGAGATATGGAGGTGAACAATTCTCTGGACGTGTGGTCTTTATTTGGAAATTGTTTCGTGAAAGGAGCTGTGAGCGGGGAATTGAATTAAGAGGATTTTGGGGTATAACGTTTCTAGTTTAGCTTTGGAAAAGTAAATTTGGAGATTTTGAGATTACGTAATATTACTCGACTGGAGTATATATAAAAATATTGATAGATCATATATAATTAATTTCATTACTATAAATTTTTAGAATTTCAGGTTACAGCAGTTATCAGTAACAACAAATCTCGAGAATTTTGAATGTCCGCGATTGAATATATTGATTTCTAATTAGAGATCGACGATTACTCGAGGCTCGCGCGGCGAATCGTCAGCGATATATGATTCATACAAATTTTAGACGCACTTGTATCTGAAAACATTGTTTTCGGTTAAGTAACAGCCCTCTTATCTGGCATTTAGCGAGTACATCGTCGTTGTCATCATCACCTATATTAAGATTAGAACACGTGGCGTTTACAATAGCTGTCGTATAAAACTACTCGGTGATGTTATATAATTTTGTGATTGTTATCATTTTACGAAAACCGCGCGCGTGTAAGCCGGCAAATTCCTCGAACCGCACACTATAGAAACTATTATAACAACGCTTCATGTGTGTATATATACGTTAAAACTTATGCTTTCCTTATTTACACTTACCGAATACAGATGACAAAGAAACATCACTGAAATTCACATAATTTACCGATAAAACGGAATTTACGGCTGTTGCGCGGTAGGAGGATCAAGCCGCGTATAGTTCTCACCCAATTCATATAGTACACGACGGAAATAACGAGATCCGAGAATTTTACGAGTAGTACTCGCGCCGCTACCACACACACACGTATAGGATTTTTCATCGGCGCGGGCGGAGGAGGTAGAGAGTTTTACGAGCGCGAACCAGACCGATTCGGTATACGAGCAAAGCGCCGCAGTGGCTACGTGACACGCGATGCTATAAAAGTATTTTCGTATGAATTTCCAGATCTGGGTCTCCCTCTCCTTCTCTTATACTGCGGCGGTGCGGAAGTAGTTCTTAGGCTAATGGAATTCAATTACGCGCGGGCGTATATAGTAGAACGACAAATTCGCGCTCGCATGATGATTAGGTATAACAACCGAGCGATTTATTTTTTGCGCGAATTATCGCGACCGCGCGATTGGCTAACCGAGTAATTTTAATTGTGTACACGACGACACCGACGGTCTAAAATTATTGCACCCACGTTGTATATACCCAATTAGCTCGCGATATTTAGCGGTTCATTGACACGCGCGCGCGGGCGATATATAGCGGCGGATGGCAATTTTTCACGAGAGTCTCTCTTTCTCTGCCGGCCTCTAGTGCTCCACATTTGTCGTGAGAAAAACAAAGACGAGGAGAGGAGTCGGTATTATACAGCCTGCGAAGAATTATTATGCACCACTGCGGGCTCTTAAGCTACTTTGTTTTTGCAGAGATATAAAGTCGCTCGGTTGAGTAACGAATCTCGCAAAAACGTCCCGTTGTTTATTTGACACTTTTGCGCATGATGCGTATTTAGATGCTGGGCTTTATTAATAGTATATAGATATATACAAACACCGGGTTGGGGTTATTATTGAAGAGATAGCGGAAAATTTTGGCAGACTACGCCGAGAGAGAAAGAGAGAGAATGAATGAATTTTCACGTGATTGTGTTTGCTCAGACAATAAAAGTGTCTAGATGGATGCCGGGAGTCAAAACACTTCTCTCTCTAATTCTTATTTATTCTATATTACCCACCGCTCGTTCCTTATCCGCCCCAAGTTCCCCTCCTCACATCCATTCCGCTCTTTTTCCTACTAATCTCCCAACTATACAAAAAAACTCTCGGTCCCTCGAAACGACATTCACTCACGCAACACCCCGCCTTATACTCTTAATTAAAATTTGGCACATGCAAGAGCTCATATACCCCTTACTTCGTACGGTATTTTTTTTCTTCCTCCTCCTCCTGCGGCGCGTCCAAAAATAATCCTTAGTTGAAATTCGCCTCGTTATTTCGAGCCGGAGAAAAAGTCAAAAGGGGAGAGAGAGCGTCGTAGGCATTGGGTCAGAGCGCGCGAGGAATGAGGTGAAAGAGCGAAAAAGAGACGACTATACACGACGATCCCAGCGAGGCGCGGGATGCCTCGGAGTGCTTGCGCCCCTCTCTCTCTGTCTGTCCCGGCGCCGCTCGAATCTTTCGACATTCGCTTGAGAGAGTGAGAGGCGCAGTCGAAGGTTAAGGTTAAAATTACTAGAAGTGGGTGATTGATCGGTGTATTGGCAGTTTATGAGAATGATTGTGCGAGAGTGAGGATTTGTGGGTGGTGTTGTTATGCTTCGTGTGATTAGTGCTATACGCGGAAATGAGACGTCGGGGAGGCTCGGAAATGTCGAAATGATGTAATTTATATATGACTCGAATATATACATATGACTTTGAATGCGGCTATTCAATATGTGTACCGAAAATAATGAGTCAAATTAACCCATTATCATCATATTTCCTACAATTTTATATATTTAGTTAAAATTGATGGAAATTCCAAACATTTCATTAAGATTTGGTTATTTTCTATTAGGCGAGACCATAAGGGTTTTAAAAATATTCTTATTGAATTAGTTTAGTTTAATTTTCATTTTATAAAGATTCTAAATATCAATAGATTTGAAAAATTAACTTTGTGGTACATACATGACCCACATAGCTCTGAACTTGTTAAACAATATACTTTCCTAATACAAATTAAAAAACAAAACTGTATAAGTATTATATAAATTCAAAAAAGAGTCCTAACCACCTAATTTTAATAATTGTCATTTGTCGCTTACTTCGTATCTAAAAAAACCTTTCAATCTTCTTTCCAGCCACTCTACCAAAAAATTTTAAAATTCACACCCACCCCTTACCGCACCCATCCACTCATCCTCTCCCCTGCGTTCTCTCCCTATCTTTTCTTCTCAGCACTCCTCTATCTCCGTCTCTTCTTGGCCTCTCGCTCTGTCCTCACGGCCGTCCTATATACTCTCTCCACGCGGCCTTGACACATCTCTCTCTCTCACACTCTCGAATTCTCTCCCTTCGCGAATGGAGACCAGCGCGTCCTTGATCCTCTTCCTCGCGTGGCTTTTCCATCAGGAGGAAACCAGCGCCGCGATAGAAGGAGAGGATCTTCTTCCGCTTTTGGCAGTGATCCATTCGGTACGTCGAACCCGAGAGCGAGAGATAGAGGGTTAGTGGGTGACGGAGGTAGGAGAGCGAAGAGAAAAGAGTGTTTGAAAGTTTAAAGGAGAACGCGAGGCGTACAGGTGAATTATTCAGCGGGGAACGGGGTAATGTTTGCGCAAAGGTTAGTAGGGTAGGGAGAGTGAAAAAGTATGAAAAAGCTTAATTTTTATATAGAGATTCGTGGTAAGTATACGATTGGGCTACGTTTTACAACCGAACAACGATGGAAGCTTTTGCTCTCCAACGTCTGAAAAAAGTGAAAAACGACGTGAGGAAACATGCTGGGGACCAAGATGGATTAAGCATCTGTTACATAGGGAAAGAAATCGTGATTCACGTCTTAGAATATATCTGAAAACACTAAAGTGGCTCAGACACTGTAACAACGAGAACATGTGAGGTACGTGTGATCGAATGAGTTCCTGTGAAAAATCACGTAGGCCAATCTCGCACCGCTCTTGATATAAACTACTTTTTTCTTTTCCTCGAAATTTGATAACGAAAAAACATTCTCTCTCCCTCTTATCTAAAAGTACGTCGTTAAAAATATATCTATAATTATTAACCCGCGCCACCACCGCATTCCCGTTTCCTCTTCCAAAATAAAAAAAAATATTTACCCAAATCAAGAGCTAACATACAACAGCACCGTGTATAATTCGCACGAAACTTTCCACATTTAAATAATTCACTAATGTCAAGCCCACCCCTCTTCCCCAACAAAAACACACCAACTTCGCAATTCGCTCTATATAATACGAACTAAAGAACTAAACTTTCGCCTCTACACAACCGCCCGCACCTCTAGAACCGAGAGAGAAAAAAAAACACAATAGCCGCGGAGCGGATCAATAAAAAGTCCCCCTTTTTTCCCCTGTCGACAAAAGCCGTCCACGCGCGTATATGTACGTACACTCACCAAAACCGGGAGGCAATAACACGCGCGTGCTTATCTCCGCGCACGCCGATAAGAAAGAAAGAAACAGGCAGGGAGAATAAAAAAAAACGCTGTGTGGGAAACAAAGGCGAAAAGCCTGTGGCATCCCTTACATAACTATATACTATAATATATATACGTCGAACGGATGTGTCACGATCGCGCGCAATCGGTGAATCAAAACCCATCACCGATGATGATCCCCATACGTACACAATCGCGTGTGCGTCCTCGTTCCTTTGTCGAGAGCTCCCTTATCGCGTTCTCTCTCTCTCTCTATAAACTTTTATCACCGCGACGGCCTGTTTCTTTTCTTTGTTTCCCACCGCGCGATAACGTTGCATAATTAATTAACCAGCTGCGGCGCGTGCACGCTTGGCATGGACGTTGATTGATTCCAACTATATACATATATTCTCCTCGTTGGCTACCCTGGCCACATCTCCTCTCCCGATCATATAATGAAAACATATGCGCGGGTAAGTATATATATATAAGCCTGTTATTCCCTCGCATGATTAACCGGCCGCGATTTTTCACATTCTATTCCGGGCTATCTCTCTCTCCATCCTCGTTGTTTTTTGTGTTCTTTGCCACGCGGAGACACGAATATTGCCAGTCGCGCTGAGGCAACGATGTGCATCTGCAGCTTGCGCAGCGCCCGCCGGGGTTAATTATATCTTCCTTGGGGGGACGCCACCGCCGCCGGAAGAAGAGCCTCGAGAAAACAAATACGCGTAGATCCGGCATGTGGCGCGCACGTGGTAATAGTGGTAGCGGTGCGGAGGAAAGTTTTTAGGATAGGCGAGGGAGGAGTGACGTGAGGATGGCCTATTAGGTACCGAGAAGGAACAAAAAAATTGGGTCTTTGGGTAATCTTAGACATCTAATTTTTCTGTTTTTTTTTCTGTCTATAGAGGATGCATGTGT
>UXGD01004095.1:0-18131 GCA_900474315.1 Torymus auratus
ACGTTCGTCTTTTTCCAAATAAACGTTTGAATGTTGATTTAAAAAATATTGAAATTTGGGTTTCACATGGCCTTAAGTTAATTGTATTCTCTAATTTAAAATTTTATTCGTTTGAAGCTCTACGTTAAAAAGATTTCCTCATTTCAAAACACATTACATAATCGACAAAAACCCTAATTTACAATCCATTGAATAGCAAATATTAGTCGCAGCTTTGTGTTCTCTATGAGGAAAAGAGGATGAATTTTGAATAAGCAACCATCGTATCACGTTCTTCCGACATTTTTTCCTCCTAATAAATGGACGAAAACAGCTATCTTCAAAAGATTTCCCCGCGTCGCCCAATAAATCAGCTCTTAATCTTCATTTAACTTCCTTAAAATCATAAGTTTCTCTTTACCCGAAACGTTTCTCTCGCGTTTCATCTTCGTAAAGTATAAGTAACCTCTCCCAGCAGCGGCATAGCAGCGTAACGGCGACGACAATCCGCATATGCAAAACACGTCCCCGACGTCACGGGGCCGCAACATAGATACATACATATATACATGTATGCATACATACTCTGCGCGTTGGCCTCTTCTCTAGTTAGTACGCCGGTCTCGCGCATGTGACGACGTACATTTCGCGCGCGGTAGGTCAGGTTAGTAACCTGTATGAATGTGTCGCGACGTATAGTACGTGTGTGTCTATACGTATATATATATATAACACGAAGGCCGGTTCTTGAACGCTACATTCACACTCACACCCCTACACAACTCTCCTCTTGTGTGCGTGTGTTATATATCTCCGTCTCGCTCTCAGCGCGCGCGCGCGTTACATTGAATGAGCTCGGCGCTCGGTGGGGGCCGAAATCGTAGTAGTAGTAGAGGCGGTGGTAGTAGTAGGATACACATGCGAGCAGGTCAATGAGGGAAAGAGTTGAAGATTCGGGAAGAATGCGCTGGTGAATGAGAGCTGCGACGATGAGGAGCTGTATAACCAAGTGGTTTGTTGTTTTTCCGGGAAATAACACATAGGTGTAGTGTGTAACGTATAAACTTTAAATGGAATGCGTTTAGCCGACTGCAGTAGCAAACAATTGCGAGTATTTCGGTTATTCAATTGCGAGACGTGTGGAACGATTGTTTTTCAAAAATTTTATTTGCCCATTTTGCTTTGTCAAAGAGAACGCTTTGCAACAAAAAATAAAATTCCTTTAAAATGAATAAAAAAAAACATTATTTTGGTCTATTGTTTTAGAAATTTGTAATGATTACCTATATTCTTCACGTATGCGTGATGTGTACTTCAAAAAATTTTATATAAATATTTATTGCCTGAGATTCGAAACAGTACTTTTTTTGGATTTAGGACGTATTGTTTATCTGTAAGACACATTATTACATCTTGCAGATAAAAAATAATTCAGTTTAAAAAATAAATGCCCCACATGTACACAACTGTACTTATTTAAAAATAGGTAAATCTTGTATTACTTTTAGAGAATTAAGCAGTGTATTTAAGCAGCGGTTTTGAATTCAAATCAGTGATTCGACATTCTTCATTCTTACAATTAAGAGATTTTTTTATTGATGAACGTGTAGATTTGATTATTGGTTGACTTGAGGAAAATTCTAAAGGGTAATTAATAAATTTTTTTGTTTTTTACGATCTGCTTCTATTATGACATTTAATAATAAAAGTTCTTATAGTCAGCTAATTTATCGCGCGAATCTACTTGAGCGTTATTGTGAGCTAGATACAATCTCTCTAAATTCATACGCATTTAATATATCTTCCCTCCTGGCTTCGGCGATTTTCGAGTTTGAATTAGAAACGATAACCATCTCGAATTCTTTTGTTAGCATTGTGTAACAATGGGCAAGTGCTACGAAATTTCACAGCCATTTATGAGCTTAATCTTGTTTGCATCTCGCAGATGTTGATTTACCGTGATTTTGAATCTATCGAGATTTAGATTCCAATCGTACACGTACTGATCGACGATGTAACCTCGAGTTCGAAAAAATTCTCTTATTTACTACCGAAATAGCCTAATTTTAACGACACTTGTTTCCATGAAAGAAAAAAAAATTCCAACCAACTAGAGTTCTTATTAATCCCACCTCTTATCTGAATTCAAAAGATAACGCACAATCGTGATTCATTTCGAACTATGTCCTCCGAAGTTTAAATCACCTGGACGCCGCGCGCTTTTTATCTCGAATTTCATTTTACCCGTCGACGCTGAATCTTGTTTTCTTCCAGTTTACTAGTGAACGAAATAATAAAAAAAAGAACCGAGATAGCAAGCGACACGGATATTTTCGATTGGAAGAATGCCGAGGGGGCGATGTACACGTGTGCGCGCGCCTACAGTATTAACTCATCGTATCGAGCATTTACAAAATACCGGCGCGGAGAAAAGCATTGCGATACTACTCGCCCAAGATATTAAATATTCAAGGCGCAGGCGCGGAACGAGCAGTCAGCGCGCGAACCCGGGAATCGGACGCACAAATGCGATTTTGCGAATTGCGCAAGCATTTTTGAATACAATGAACCATGTGGTTTCCAGCTGGTGTGAAAAGTTGGATGTACGTAATGACGTTTAACGATTCATATTTTATTGAGATTTCGATACTTTTTTTTTTACTTTTTCATGACGGGTTGTTCCTCTGATCGTTACTCATGCTGGGATATATTTTTATAAAGTGTTCCTGGTAGAAAATAAACCGATGTTATTGGTTAGCATGTTAATTAAATGGAGACATTTTTATTTATGATTATCCAAATTTAATTAAAACTTGTATTTAAAACTATGATTATATTTTATACCACCTATATAATATATTCACAAGTATAAATAGTTATTCGTCCTCGAAAATAGCAGCACAATCAAGTTTTTAATTTAAAAATTGACAAACAGTCCGCCAACCGTTGGTTAACATTACTACCCGAGATGTATGGAATTTCAATGAGATACATCTGTGTGATAAATATCATTTAAAAAGTACATTAATAAAAGAAGATATAACAAAGAATTTCATTTTTATTCATCATTTACGCAATAACATTTGTTGTTACCAACGTTTAAACTTAAAGATTAATCGTGCGAACCAAATTATTGAATGTATAGTGTGATACAGTGAATTGAATTTTGCATCGATGGTGATGTATAGCAAACACTTCTATTGAAATACTTTGTAAAAATAATAAGAAAATTCTATTGCCCAAGATCTTTTATTTTAAATTTAAAAACTTGATCAAACAATGAAATCATTAATTTCCGATGACGTCTAAATATACGTATATTTTAAAAACAGCGTGTTCTATAAGTTATATTTGCTTCTCCGACTCATTTAAAATTAGAGATTAGCCAAATTAGACGTTCTACGTCTAAATTCAAGGTCGATCAAAATACACCGATCCCAAAAAATACATTACAAAACTCGTGAAATTCACGCTACTGTATCGAACGAACCACTCCTATACCATGACTACACGAGAACCGAATAAACTCCCAGTCATCGTATAGAGGTTAATCACACGATTGATTTAATTAAAGAAACAAAAGAAACTTAAAAATAAAAATAAATAGCCGCAAGAATTATTTCCGAGCCATCTAACCACTTTGCACGCTCGTCATTTTTCTCCGCCCCGATAATCCAAAACGACAAGGCACACGTCGCGTAAACAACACACGGCCCGTCCATAAATAGCCTCGTGCACAACGGCAAAACCTACTCATACTCTCTCTCTCTCTCTCTCTCTTCGCAACACTATCTCTCTTCTCTCGGCCAGCAGCGCAACAAGTTTTCAATAACTCGAGCGCCGGGTTCTAGAGTTGCAGCGCGGCGAGCGCAGGAAGGAAAGCAAAACAGCGTCGCGTTAGCGTGCGGTGATGGTGGTGGTGGTAGTGAATGAGCGAGAGGGAGATGCGTGAGAATGAAGCGTGAGCACAAACACACACACACATATTCGCTCGTCCCTCTCGTATGTGCTCTGGAATCAACAACAACCTATACGCCGGCATCTTGGGCGCAAAGAACCCGCGCGAAAGGGTCAGTCTGCAATGCTTATAGGAACGCGCGATCGGATGTTTCCAATGTACGCAGCAATTGATCGGCAATCTATCACAGACCGTCACACTGTCGACGTATACCGGGAAACTCTTTCTCTCAAGATCGTTATCTTGTTCTTGTACCGATCAGCGGCTTGTAACAGCTGTAAATCATCGCTGCTTTCATTTTTATAACGCGGATTGAATGGAAGTTATACTATTACAGGGTAAAAAAGAAACTGGTTTTCAAAAAAGTTAAGCGGAATAGCGCTATAATATTATTAGTACACGTACAGCGCGAGATGTGAGATAAAACACGTCGAAAACAAAATTTTTTTTGATAAAAAGTTTTATTGGAATTTACGATTTTCAATTAAACTGATAAGAGTGGCTAATTGAGGAAAATGTATCGAGAGCCGAAAGATTATTTTATAAGCGATCGTTATTCGATATCGCGAGCACTTTCAAAACTATATCATCTATAAAGAAAACTCGTTCAATATATATGACACTCGGCTAATAAAAGAAGTTACGAATATTCTATATTAAACGGTTGAATTATGGAAATGATAAAGTGTGTAGACCAATTTATCGCCATGTGATATATATTTATTATAGATCGTGATAAAATGAGTAGAAATAAAAAATACCATTGGATTTCTATAAAATAATCGTTCGTGGTAAGTTTTTCGCAGCAAAACACTGCGGTACAACTGATTTCACCGCCACACAAGTATACCAAACCTGAAAATTATTCCCAACATATCCAACATAAACACTCGCCTCAGACATTGCAGAACAGGCCTAAAGCCGCACACGAGTGCATCTGCGCGAGCTGCAAGTGCCGGGCGGCGTGTGTGCATTCATAACCGCTGCATTGTCGTCGCGCGAGTTCTCCCCTCCCATAATTCCCCGCCGCTTTGTAACGTGTTTACGCACTGCGTACGTATGTACGTACGTTGTGTGGGATTACTCGCGCAGCGCCGTAAGTGCAGCAACAGCAGCAGCTGGACGCGTTTTGCGTATTTACGATTAATTCGCGCGCGCTTTCTGCCCCTGGAATCCATTGGACTTCCGTTCTATGGCCGCGCGGTTCGTCGACCGTTTTATCGTTATCCACATGTTTTTGCCCGTCGGGAATTTTAATTTTCGCTCGCTGTGATGTCGGACGAGAGGAATTCGCGGAATCGATCGTGCAGTAGTATAAATGCGCTGATCGCGAAGGAGAAGAAAAGAGAGCTCTCTCGATGTTTTTCTTTTTTGCCTTTTTTCGTAAGCAAACATTTGCGAATTTCTCGAATGTTATATGTATGAGTCAATTCGAGCGCGAATTCGGAAAATTATTACAGATGTTTCGTCGGGCGATTTCGGTAACGCTTATACTGTAGTAAATATTACGAATTACGGGGAGTATAAAGTCCAGCGTATTGTTTGTTGCACGCGCGCGCTTGATGCTTCTCCACGTGTGTGTTATTAATGGAAAATATTCCGGATAATGCGATTGATGGAATAGTTGCTTTTTGTAATCGACGATATAACGCGCGTGTATTTCGACAATGTTGGATGAATTTTCATCGTCCAATATTTCAATCGTTTGTTTGTCAATACCCGAAAACGAGCGGAGTGCAAATATTACAGGAATTCGTTTCGCCCAATGTAATGGAAAATATACACGAAATGTAATCGCCTAAAGTATGAATTCCAAAATAAAACATGATGTAGACTATATACATCTTATTGAGAATGAAGAATAACAAATTCTCGTACACCGTGATTAGATTAAACATTGTGTATCAAATTTCACTACTCAACGGTACAGCCAACAACACAGCATCAGACTAAAAGGCAACTTCTTATTCAAACCGAATTACCGCTCTTTCAGCGTCGAAAAGCTCTTCGCGCTCTTGATTTAAAGCAACAAAACTTTCACTTCCACGTGACGTAACCATCTACTTACCACCACCACCTCATCACGTAATGCGGAAAACTCACGGAAAGGTGAAAAAGCCTCTCTCTCTCTCAAAATAGAATAAACGTAAAAGACCAAAAAAAAAAAAGAAGCGACGGTGAGAGCGAAAGTGGCGGCGACGAAGGGCCAGAGGGCGAAAAAGGCAAGTGGAAGTAAAGCGAAGAAGTAAAGAGCGAATAAAAGCTCATGGCCCGCGGGAGAGGCGCGAGCGCGCGGGAAATTCAATTTCGGCGCGCGCGCGCACAACCTCGGCAGCGAAGAGAGGGAGAAAGAGGAAGAGAGACTTTATCGCGTTACAAACCATTGAGCAGCCGCGCTGTTTACACTCGCTTCCGACCGATTGTCTTTCGTCGTGTCATCTTCGCGAAGTTTGAGGTTGTCGTGCCGGTGGTCTCGACTGTGATTGCAAGACTTGCAGTGATTAGTTTCGTAAACATTTTTGGAAATTTTAAACGTTTATTGTTTGGTATTTGAATTTTCGGTACAATTTTAAACTGTTAAGTGTGCGATGATGATTGTGTTGTTGTGCTTTGTGAGGTGATATGTTATGCCCGTGTACACAAACGTTACAACGGAATCGAGGTATTATGATTACGTCAAAATTTTATCGTAAATATAAATTTTATTACATTAGAAGAGCTGCAACCTATATATTTATATCTTTTAAATTCTTAATGTAATAAATTTACAGTTATTTTTACAGTTACAACGCATAATAAAAGTTTTTCGCTGTCTGGCGCAGTTCCACGTATAATACGTTGTGATATGTTGAATTTAATAAATGTTCGCAACACGTGCAGCAATTTAAATGTTGCGCGCATTTTAATTTATAGTTCCGTTCTAGAAATCTAACGCATTTGAGAAAGCGTTCCAAATAATATGGGAAAAATTTTCCTCATAATGCATGAGAATTTAGTTAAAATGCAGGAACTGAAAAACAATAGACTCGCGCGCGCGCAAAACTGTAAAAGAAACTGCAAAATCTATCAGATTCCTCAGCCTTACTAGATACTGTCTTCTTGGAATACTTTCCAAAGGCGGTTGGACAATGAACTTTGCCCTAATGCAGCAGATAAGTCGTTCCTAGCGTCTTCCTTTGTATGTACATATTTGAAATTTCAAACGTTTACAGCGGACGAATAATTCAGTTATTATCGATTTTTCGAGCACATAAAATTGGCTAAATCTAAAAATACCTGAACGTTCGAAATTTCAAGTACCCCTTTATATTATTATTACCGACCTGCCGTATTTTTCATTTTCCATTTTTCGTTATATACATACAATACTAAAACAGCGCGTTACATTCTGGGGGGGAAAAAATAAAACAATTTTTCCGTACTAGAAAATACTTTTTATTTTTTATTTTTCGGGAAATGTGAGTAATCTGCAGCGCAGGAAGTTGCAAAAAAACGCGTTCGTCGTTATTGCCGAAATTCGATGTAGCATAAAATCAAACCACCGTATAAACCTAACAGAATCCCATACAAATTCATGAAAAGTATAAATAGAAACACAACACTCTCCGCGGTTCCAGTAAAGTTTTCATTTTCGCTATACACTTTCGGGAAAAAAATAAATCTTCAGTTTTCCATATTTTTCATAAAAAAAAAACAAAATTCAAAATACTCCCTTCCGTAATAATCCTTTCACCAATTTGACAAAGTTTTGACTTTAGTATCTCGTACGTTACTTAAATATAATACTCTCCACAATATTCATATCGTTTACGACAACAACGACCTTACTCATCTATTCGCACATACCACACACACACGCATACATATTCTCACCTTAAAATTTCACCTCTCTTTCTCTCCGAGCACACACACACATTAAACGCGCAACGCACGCGCGTGTGAGACCTTTCGCAATTAGCGCGCGAGCGCGGGGGGCTTTTCACGGCTGCGCTCAAATTGCGCGCGCGCGCTATATACGCCTATGGCCATGTACGGGTTGCCACGGTCGAGGTTGCGACCGCGTTAAAAGCGGATGTAACGCCGCCACGAGTGTTTTCCTATTGTACATATACGCGCGTAATGCAAACGCGAGTGGAGTGGCTGGCTGAGCGAGGGGGATGAATGAAGTGTGCGCGCGATGACGAGCGCGTGTCGATTGGCCGCGGGATTATGTCGGGCCGCGCGTGAGTTGCGGGACTTTGGGATTAATGAGGTGAGTTTTTCAATGGCGGGAGTTGATGGGGATGTTATGTACTTCCGAAATTGTGGTATGGGAGTTATGAGTAAGGGTCGCGGGTAGAGTAACTGTTCGAAAATAATTTCTGTACTGATAGTGGTTTTGATTGATACCAGTTATTGATTATTACCGTGACTAAAAGTATATTAATAAATACCTAATTGGTTGAATATTGTTTCTACATTGAATAAATGAGAGAAAAATAATATTTATTTATTATAAAAAAAATGTTTCATTTACTCATGGCATAGAACTGCGTAATTAAATTGTATACGTTGATATTGTATGTGCGTTTCCGAGAAAAGCAATTTAATGTATATATATTATAATAAAAATAACGAACGCGAACGAATAAATTTACGTTTAATTAAATAATACATAAATATAACCCTCTTTACTCAATCAAACTCGAAAATCGTTTTTCCCATGTATACCACTCATATGATATAAAACAAACTCTACACATCTCTTATTGCAATCCACTATAACATCGACATGACGCAGCAGCAGCAGCAACAGCAGGTCATTCGGAAAAAGTTCCTCGAAACCCCATCACGACTATACACAACCGTATAGCCGTAAAAAAGCGCCTTTTACGTGCGCGAAGCAGACGAAAAAAGATCAGCTCGCGCGCAGCAGATCCACTGCGCGCGCGCGCGCCTTTTCACCAAAGTCATTTACCCGCGCGCATTATTCATGGCGAATATTTTAATACTTGAAACACTTGAAAAACTCTCTCACTCGCGGCTGTGCAGGCAAAACACCGGCTGCAGCAGCAGTCGTCGAAAAAAATTTTTTCTCAACCCTCCCCCTTCCATCACACCCAGTTTCCGAGAAAACCACGGCTTTAATGACCCGGACGTTTTTGCCCGTCCGCTTGCCATTTTGAATTTAAGAGAGCGAACTGCTGCCGCTCTCTGAAAGCGCTCAATCAACCGGCCAGTGATTTCGAGGAACGCGTATTTTACCGCGCGCCGCGAGGATTCACCCGTGGTGTGTACGTATATACAGATATAGAAGAACCGCGTGATGCTCTATGCCATGCAAAAAGGAACGAGAGAGAGAGAGAGAGAGCTTCGATTCGCCGAACCGTGAAAGAATGTCCTACGAGCCGTGGCGCTCTTCTCTCTCTCGCTCGTTCCCTTTGCGTCGTCGCTCCGTAGCGAAAACCTGTTGATTTTCAGCGTTTCAGAGCGCGCCACATACATATACTACCGCGCAAGCGCGTACTTGAGTCGTCATCTTCCTCCTACTCTCGAGTCCTCGTCACCTCGACTCGCCCGTTTCGTCTGCCTGCATCGTTTTTACCGCAGTGGGAAAATGTGCAGTTCTATGCTCGAGCGAGCGGGAGATTTTTCGCGATGCTCTCTTGAGCTGCTTTCCCATTGTCTATGAACATGATGCCGTGTGTATATGTATACGTGGTGCGAATGGCGATGTGAATTTAACGGTTTTATTGTGTCAAGCTTTTCGAGAGGGAATATATGTTGTTATATACGATGAAATGTTTCTTGTGGAGACTTTTTTCGTACGTTGATGAATGTCGGTGTATAAAGTTAATTATAGAGGTTGTATAGGAAATATTAGGTTGGGGGAAGAGGTAATACACAATTTTCTGGCTCAAGGAAAGTCTCATCTATAATCAACGTTTATTGACTGATTACATGAAGAAAAAAAAAATCAACGAAATTCTGTTAATCAAAACTCTAGTATATACCATATTTGCATCCTCCACTTGTCCGATATTAACGCACGAAATGTTCCACCACGCTATACCGTACAAAATTTATTTACGAGGCTTCTGCCGAAGTTAGAAGTTAATAAATATTCCCGACAGAGGCACAAAAGGGCTCGGAACATTTTAAAATTAGCGCTTATAACCCTGCGGCCTCCCCCCTTCTTCTGCACTCAAATAATGAATACGCGAGAACGGCGTCGCACGTGCACATTTAAATACGACACGCGGGGGTTCCCCTCCTTTTAGGACAGAAAATCGTCTATTCCCCCGAGCGTCTTCCATTACTATATAAAGGGAAAGAAGTGTTGTGAGCCGTTGTTTCAGAGAGCGTAAAAAACTGAAACGTATCAAAAATATATAGTCGGCAGAAAAATTTCCTCCAGACTATATACCGCCTCCCTCACGAAAATTATTATTATTATGATTATAACGCCCCGAAGTGTCCCTCATTCGGCCTGTCGTAAAATTGTTTTATCGCATAGATAGGTGCCCCTTAAAATTTTCATCTTCCCCCGTCCGCTCTCGTCGAAAATAAAATTCTTTTTAAAATAATAAAAAATTTATTAACGCCATGAACTTATATATATAAGGTAGGATTGAGAGTAGGGGCCTGAAATATAAGTATAAAAAAAAAAAAAAAATTTCCATTTTCGAATAAAAAATTTATTAGCCACTCGTGTACCTGTACAATGCGCCGTAATTTGACATGAACGAAAATTTCGCGAGAACGAGCGAGTAAGTTTTGATTAAAGTACGCGCATTAACGGCCCACCTGATGCAAGAGTACCTTTTTCCCTGTAATACCGGACGAAAGGTATATATACATATAGATACCCAACTACGTCGCGATAGTGCCTAACCAGTTCTTTACGTGATAATTGCCGTCGCAAATCGTGACCCGCTTTGATTTAAACACACGCGCGCACGAGAGTATATAAATTTGTTGATCCAAAGTGTTACGCGATTGACGTCACACGGCGCGCGTCTCATTAAACCGGCCCCGCGTATATATCTATACAGTTTTTGTCTCCCGCTTCCTTTTCGTGGAAGCTGCTGCCAGTGCTACCGGCACAAAAAGCGCAGGCGCGGAAAGGAATCATAATACACATCCGCTAATGGCACTGATTAATTCGAAAAAAGAGATTGTTCGCGGACACCTCATTATCTTGTCGACGACTTTTATCCTCCATCAGGCCTGCCGATCGAGTGCCTAGCGTCTGGTATTTTCGTAAGTGTGCCTCTATAACGTCTGCGCGCGGAATTTTAATTCGATAAGACCTGCGCGCGCCTGTTAGTCGTGACTCGGTCGTTGTAAGAAGTTCATTAAGGCGAATATAAGCGAGAGGCTCAAGTATATTCCAAATATATATATATCCGTTTGCATTATAATTAATTGCTACTATATTAAGGTACACAAATGCTATAAGAAAATCTCTTTATAAAAAATTATTCGGTCCTATAATATATTCGATTAAACTTCATTTCCCGCGAGCCGGCGCGACCTTACAAAAGTCTACGACCGATCAGCCGATCGGCACCTCCCATCCGGCATTTCTATACCGCGCTGCTGGCGGCGCGCGCGTACTCATGCGAGGCATGCAAAGCACGCGGAGAGTTTGTTTTGATGTAGCAGCAGCGGCGGCGCCTCTCCTCTTCGATCATTAACTCGAGACCTCTCCCCACCTCCTCACGCACACTACTATAGGTTGGGTTAGGTTGGGATATACTCTCCCCGTCCTACTCTCTCTCTCTCTCAATCGCACGGGTTCGACGCTCCGCGCGATGCAGCACTGCGCTTCGAGGAGCGCGAGAACTTCCGGTGCAGCGCTCGCGGAGTGCAGTTTATCCGCGTCTATCTAAATATCGCGCGCTGCTCTTGAGAATTTAGAGCGGATGTCTACTTTATATTGTTAAGCGAACTTCTTCGCTGCCGACGTAGACAGGGTTATATGTGTGTATACTCCTCGGCATGTACGCTTTTTTTCCGTCTGTCGTCGCGTGCTTGTGGGGGAGTGGAGATATACCGAAAAAGTTGATACTTTTCCTTGTTAGATAAGGATTCTTGAATTTTTGTTTGTTTGTTGAGGAAGTGTGGATGATTAAAAAAATAAAAAAAGACATTTTTTGCGAATTTGAAGGTAAATTTGGCACGCTCGATATCTTTTTCCTGTTTTTTATTCTAGTCATTTTTTTTTCGTGAATATGAATATTGTATTAAAATTTACAAACGAGCGTAGTAGTTGGAATAAATATACGGACGTTTTTCAAATCGCAATGTAAAATAATTTTTTGAAATTTCCTTTGAACAATCATGCGCCCAGTTTTTCCTATAAGCTGTACCATGTAAATACGCTATTTTGATACGAATGAATTTTCCCGTTTGGAATTTCTGAAAAATTAATTTATATGTATATAAATGCTTGGCTATGCGGAGTGCCTGTTTACAAAAGCATTCAAAATATACATAAAAGGAACTTTATACTTGTGCCTTTAATGTATTTTTTTTTTCGATGTATGTTGTTTGCCAAAACAAAATTTTATTTGAAATTCTACAAAAGTATATAATTATACTCAGTATTTGCGCATTTCTTCATTCCATATTCGCATTTGTCGAAATTTTGAAAATTTTGAAAACACGAGAGTTTATTAAATAATTTACTGCGCTTTTTGCATAAAAACAAATTTATTTTAAGCATTTTGCGAAAAACTTCTTTAGCTCGTATCAGATACTTGAATTTTTCCTCAACATTTGCCTTTAGCGAGAGGAACGAAACTACAGTTAACTGCGGAATTTTCTCAAATGAGAGGAGCTGTATAGCTTCTTATATCTAGAACAGCGTAATTATTAAGTTTGCGTCCACGCCTTTTTATATTATATACAAAATTGCGCTCGATAAACCATAACCGACTGAGATATTTTAATAATACAGGCGGCAGGTTTAATTATAATAATACCGACGAGCAAGAGAAAGAGAAAGAGAGAGAGAGAGAGAGAACTGCGAGCGTGCAATCTGGCAAATTATTGGCCATGATTTTTTAAAATCAACTGCTGTGAAATTTAACTCGGATGAAGTCATTTCTCATTATAATAAAGGCAAGATATTGCCAGGCGGACTCTCGTAAAGTTTGTAATGCTGAAATATTACTCCAGCTTAGTTAGAGTGAGAAATCGCTTTTTTTATTTCACAATTTCAAGCGAAGCAGAGAGAACTTTAAGCAAAGATTGCAGTATAGTCGTTGCCGCTCCGATCTTTTCTTTTATACGTTTAATGTAATAATAACAAAATAGTATTGTTACGGCGTGACTAACGTTTCGAAAAAAAAAGTTAAATAAATAATTAAATTTATTTATAATTTAATTATGAAACATATTTTTAAATGTTCTTTGAAGAAACAATATTAAATGAAATATGTACTGCTTATAAAACAGTAAAATCTGCTCGAATGGGGTTTCATAAATTATGATATAAAATAATAATATTATTATAACAACTGATTTTTCAGGCTTGTAGTTTATGAATCTATATTTTCCCACACTAAATAATAATAGCCCCATTTAAAATCGCACCGCGTCAATATAAACCGCTATCGGGATCCCCCATCAATATTTCTTAATATAAGAATTGTTGGAAATTTTATTCCCACAGTTGTACATAGCAAACGCAAAAACCGCACGCAAGGATCCGGCGATATAATCCGGCGTTGTTTAATTCTATGAAAATTTCAGTTAAACCAACAAAAAGCGTGGCAGCAGCAGCAGCACGCAGCTGTCAAGCGGCGGCCGACGGCGGCTTTTTTCTCCCTTATATACTACACGGGCGCCGAGTGAATAATTCTCGCTCTCGGTTGCAAAAAATCGCGCGAAACTCGCAATATTTTGCGATTGGACACGCTCGAAAATTCCGAACAACCGTAATTCTTTCCCCCCGACGACGCCGGTTTAACATTTTCCGAGTCATTATGACTTTCATCCTTCGCCACCAGCCTGTGCTATGTACAAAGAACGGACGTCCTTCATCGGATTATAACCCCACGCGGAATGGACAAGAGTCAACAATCTCTCTCTCCTACTGCGGATTTTCCTTACTTCCCTTTTTTGCGCTCTCTCGCGCGCAAAGTTCTTAATTAAGGGAATTTAACAAAAAAAAAAGGTGTGGTCCCGGAGTTTCGCGAAATTTTGCGAATTTTTAATTAGGCGAATTTCGCGTGGTGTGGGAGAGAGAGAGAGCTTATGAATAAATAAAGCGAAGTGCGGGGCAACGCAGGAACGGCGGAAAATGTCATTTCCATTTTAATTGGACGTTTTTTTGAAAAAATACAGCGCCGAGAGCGCGATTGTTGCGCTTTGATAATGAGCCGCGCCGCGCGATTTTCCGCGACTCGTCGGCGGTTTAGAGAGGGGGAAAGGATGCGTGTTATATATTTTTTTCTGTTTTTGTTGGGTTTTGGTTAATTTATGTGCGGAGGTGGTACCGTTATTAAATTTATCTTGCGCTTGAATTTCCAGCGGAAATTTCGTTTGTTTTGCGCGCTCAGCCCATCCCCGCGCGCGCGTGTGTTTCTGTTAATTTACGCGTTTAAACTAAATAAATATTATTCGCCCGCCCGTTGATTGTGCTGATTTCGTTAACACTTTTGTATTATGATAATAAACTTTGTTATATAATAATGCGGTTAATATATAAATCGCATCAGGTTTTTTAAATTGTCCGAATAATTCATTTAATTTTGTATAACTTTAAAATAAATCTAATTTTAACTTTTTTTTTGTGCTTCCAGGTGAGTTCCGGAAATCTTCAGTTTACTGAACCTTCACTATTATGTAAGTTTAAAAATATAATCCTTTGCTTCTTATACTATAACTGAACTGATAAATTCTTATACGAAAGTCGTCCTGAATTTCAAGAGCATATTTGAAAAATGGATTCATAAGCGCACTCTACCCTAATTATCATCGTAATTACGCCACCGTTAAAATTCATAAACACAAAAAAATCTCTCGCGACACGGTATGATTTACGACGTGATATGAATAACAACTACCAACTTCCAAGTGAGTTTCTCGGAATTTATACAAGATCTAAGATTATCTTGGCACATCTTAAGTCACTCTGAATTTCAATTCATACCATTTCGAATAGCAAATGTGAATTTTAAATCGTAATTATACGACTTTGTCGGTGAAAATATATTTATTTCTTCTGAAACCTCGCGTCGAGGAGAGCCGGCAGAATCAAAGCCTTCAAAAGCTATAAATACACCCTCATCTGAAAAAAAATCTCATAGCCAGAATCTATCAATATACAACTCAGCGGAAAATCTGTTCCCTCAACATCTACCCACCGCTGCTGCACTAACAAAAAGTTCACTGAGCAATTCCTAAAACAGCCATAACGATCGTCCTCGCCACCCATACTTTTGTTACCCCCCACCATACCTCTGCCGTCATTACCGCCATTATAACGTCCGCTCGTTCCCTCTCTCGCAAGATCATCATCAGCATTCTAATGAAATCATCAACCTTTATCCGGGCAAAAAATCCCTCTAAATACACGGCGTATAGCTCCTCCCACTCTCAAACAAAAACGTTGTCGCCGACCAGAGTAAAAATGCCCCGTCGCCGGCGCTCTGCTCAATAAAGTTTTTCCTTTTCCCTCCTCCACCTCTCCGCCTTCCTTTATTCTCCTCGAGCTCTCTCTCTCGCGCGCAAACGAGAAAATTATCATTTTCGAAAAGCAATGAGCGTTATTACGTTTACGCCGCGGCAGTTATCTTTTACGATTCAATTCAAATAAACGCGATAATGGTTCATTTCTCCGGGGCGCTCGCTCGCCTGTATATCGCGGGGTTATGTCCCTCTCCCGCTCGTTCGCTCGCTCTTCTCGTATACGTGTAGCGCAAAAAGCCGTCGAGCTAGCAGAATAGAACGAGGGAGAGAGAGAGAGAGAAGGAGAGAGGTAGGTCTAAGCGAGAGAGAGAGAGAATTCCTCGCGTTGCTCTGGTCAAGGACCGAAGTTCCTTGAGAATCCTTCGCTCTCTCTCTCCCCACTCTTGCGCGTATTATTCTCTTATAGGCCGCACAGAGAGTGACGACGCCACTTTTGCTCTTTCCCCCTTTTGTTCCCCTCTTCCTTTTTGCGCGCTCGCGCATTTTTTTCCCGGCGCTTGTCACGCCACGATTCTCTGCTCTCTCTCTCTCTCACTCTTGCCACCTGTCGCGCGTATATAGGATCAAGGGCTCGACTGCTCGCGCGCGCCTCTTGTTTTCCTCCTCTCGCGGTTATAAAAGCGCGCGAACGCGTGTATATATGTACCTACGTGCGTATGTACCCTCGGTGAGGATAATTGTATATTGGATGTCGAAGGGAGAGGGGCACATGCGTATACGAGAAGGTGAGGGAATCTTGATTTTACGCGGCTCATGCAGAACTGTGCAGTGGAAGTGCCGTATAGGAAGAAAATGCGAGCGGGGGAGAGGCTTGTCTGACGTAATTGATCTGTATCTACTTACGATGGCTTGTTCTCGCGTATAGGCTATAGAGCGTTGTTGTTTACGACTTTTATCGCTTTTTGCCGAGCGCCATTGAGCTATACGGATTCGTTGCCCGGTAAAATGTTACAAATGAAGTGTTTTGAAAGTCAGATATAAATGGATCGAGTGTATGTAACTGAGAAATACTGGTATTTTGCAAGTACAGAAATTTTTTAGAAACTTCGAATTAAATCTCCGCATAACTTTATGCCGCAAATCATACTTTTACAAGAGATTATACCGATATCCGCATCTTGTTTGTATATATACAACCTCTCAAATGATTTCAGCCCCGAAATTGTAGGTTAAGAAGTCGCCACCGCGCAGTCTTGAAAATCTCCGCGTATACTTGAAATCCACTTGATGTAAACTCTCGCCGTTATCAGATATAATCTGATTATAGATTTTTTTTTTAGGAATATTTAGACGGGGTCAAGTATAACATCGCATCGCGTCGACCTGGATTCTTCATTTCTGGCCCGCCAACTCTCGCTTAATTCGTGTCCGTTAATTATTCAATCGGCGCGCCTCGATTTTTCCCTCATACTTATTATTCCACCCCGTCGCTCGATAAATGCAAGAAACACGCCTTCTCACGAATCCTGCAGCGCGCGGTCCTCGAGAGACAAAAAAACCAGCAGCAAATGGAAACAGTAGTCTTAATTGAGTATTTTAAGGATTTATATAATTTAACGGTAGCGAGTTGACTACTAATTAGAAGCCTGAGTGTGGGAGTCAGATCAAGGCGTTGTTCTGCTACAATCCCGGTCGCGATTTGTTTAAAAACTACTCAGTTTTTTTCTTAAGAACTGTTTACACGCCGATTATAAAACTACATCGCGGAACGGACATGGTCTTCGCATTTTATAATTTTTCGTGATGAATTAGGGTAGTACAACCATATATATGTACGCCTGGCTGTTTCATCCGCTTCTACTTACATTTCAATATATATTTTGATTATTAATAACGTATCGCTCACAAAAAGGTCCCATCCTCGCGCTTATAAGTGTCTCTCTCATTTATACCGCGATATATCGAACAAACTACTCTCGCGCGAAAGTGTAGTACATAACACTTCAAAAGCGAGCGCCGCGCCGGCGAGTAATCATTCGCGTCACGCTCAACTTCCGCACTCACACACACACACTCTGGCGAGATATTGCTCTTGTCTTTGGCCTCGCGCGGAAGTAATCTGCATCGATTCGAGCGCGAAGTCGAACTTCGCTCGACTACTTTCCGATTCCCTTTTAACAGTGCCGCCGCCGTGTCGTCGTGCCGACTAGGGGACAGACTCGCAGCGCATCAGGCACTTCGAGCGCGCCGGTAATCCAATTGTTTACGAAAGCACTCAATTTGTCCTTCTCTCCCACCCCTCTGTTTTTCGCTATACAGTCGATGAGAGCACAGATCGCTAACGACTACGTCGCGCAGAGGTACTCTGATGCTGCTATATGCGCGCGTTGTTGCTTAGAAAATCGTCGATTAATATTATTTTTAATTTAACGGGGCCGAAGTGTGTTAATAACGTTATGATAATTACCGGCGAGGTTTTAGCCTATCTGTATAGAAAAATATAAAGAAATTCATTTATACACAAGCACAGCCGCGTTGGTGTATATATATATATATATAGTATGTAATATAT
>UXGD01004096.1:0-18129 GCA_900474315.1 Torymus auratus
TTTGGTACAAATAACATTATAATTTTATAATTAGAAAAGCATACTTTTAATGTAAAAATTTTCTTTTCTCTGTGCATATAACGGATAAAATATGGAGTCGTGCGCGCTGTGATCTTCGAATATTTCTCCCCGAGAGACTTTTGCGTTTGCACATGCAAATTGCGCGTCCCGCTTTGTGAGATGTACGAGCGCGAAGATATCGATTTAATAAGGCCGACGCGCAAGTACAAGGACCGAAGTAATACGTCTCTCCGCCCGAATTGTTCCTGTTAACGATATTACAGTGGTGATACCCGCCGCGCGACAAGATTCCGGGAGGAATTAATTCAGACGGCGCGTAGTTACAACGTGTACCCTTGCGTCTAACCGATCTCCGAGCGCTTGTGAGCCATTATATATTTGTCTTGGCGAGCTTGCGGACCCATTTGCACGTATATGTACGCTCAACTAGTGTATGTGCATAAGTAACTGAATTCACAGGTGCACGTTTGTTTGTCTATCAACAAGTAGTATGCTATTATACTCTCCATTATATAATATATGTGCGCGTGTGGTTAGATCTGTACAAAGACTCGCGTAAACAATTGCTTAATATGCATACGCTCCCTGTACGCGTATTGATCCAGAACGAGATAGTAAAAGTCTTAAGGTCCCTGGACTGCGGGGATTTTACCGTGACTGTGTAGCACTGCTCCGACTTACGATATAATGCATCGATTTTTTCCCCTCGTCCCCTCCCGCAGTATTTCACGACGAATTTTTCGCCTCATTAAACAAAGAGGATTCCGTTAATGCTCTTAATGTGTATTAGAATTCGCTCGTTCGATATTCTGTGTTCGTATGCGTGCGTGTATAAATCTTACTACGGGTCTCGATAAACAAATCCTTTTCCCATTGTCAATCTTCACCGATTTCGTGCATCTTATTCTTTTCTACTCCCGTGGTTTTCCTCTGACTTGACATGTCCTTATTCTCGTTTTCTTGGGCGCAATTTGCGAAATAGAACCCACCAGAGTGGATTTGCTATGGTAATTTCACGCAGGGTCTTACTCGAAAAAGCTTTTAAATATTCTTCCTTTTCAGTTAGCGGGCGCTGCTTTTAAATCCCGTTGCTTAGTCCTGTTAGACACGAAAGGCCATTAATAATTAATCGAGTGATTCGATAAGAGCACTCATTTTTGCCAACTTGCATTTTTTAACTAAACCATCTGAGGTGGAAGTTTTGGTCATTTCGTTGAATTCTTGTAATTTGTTAAAATGTCCATTACCGAGAGAACAAGTGCTTATAAATGTATTTGAAAAGTGTTGATCTGTATTTCACTCTTACGAAAAGCATTGAACTTAAGTCAAGTTTTTCAACTCAAATAACAATAATAATTATTGAAAAGCCTCTTTTCTAATTATACAAAATAGTAAATTTCGATACTATTGCGATAACAATGATTCTTGGACTCGTGTGAGAATCATTTTTTTATTTTTTTACACAACGCACGTAAAGTGATATTTTAGCGCATGCTTGAAACCTAAGGGTGCGAAAAAGTAGTACTTTACGGATAAAATCATTTTCTCCCTCATGTATCGAACCATATTTTTTGACATGACGTGTGCAAAGCTTGATTTAGTGCATGCTTTATTCAAGCGTGTGAAAAATTGAGCTTTACGCACGGAGTGTCCAAATAGCTTGTTTATACCTATATGATGTACGTTTATCTCTTTTGTTTATACAATTATATGAAAAACATTAAATAAAAGTATTTAAAAAATTATTTACAACTATATAAATTTGAACATTTAACCGAAAAATTCAATTAAATTGACTGCTAAGTAGTAATTTTTCAGTTTGTTTATCATTAAATTGGTTTTTAATTTTACTTCAACTTGAATCAGAAATTGAATTAATAAATGAAATTTCTGTATAAAAAGAAGAATCGTTAGATTGGTTATTTTTAGTACCGCTTCTCGCTTATACCATTCTACGGAATAAAATTTCTTCTTGCACCCATTTCACGTTTTACACCACGATCTTCGCGTAAATTTTATCACAGCGTTTGAGAGTAATACTTTTAACGCCCAAAACGCATAAGATGCGTAAATTATAACAATTCGTTGCCCTCCCGAAAAGCCGTAATAAATAGGGACATTAACCTTAGACAATACATTCGGGCGAAATTAAAAATACCAGCGTCACGATCTAAACAGTCTTAATTCGTCTTCTCGTGCTCCGGCAATGCGTTTGTCGATTCGAACGACATTAAAGTCGAGGCAGCGCGGCTTCCGCGCGGCAATTTATGCCGCTCGACGCGCCGAGGCAACGCGCGACGAAACGACGATAAGAGTAATCGATTCGAACTTCATCTCTCACTCTTTCTCTCCCCCAATGGCAATATTTTACCTTTTCCGTATCCCTTCGGAACTTTCCACTTCGCTTTTTCTTACTCTCTATTAATTTTCCTAAAAGGTAGCAGTTTTCAGGGATTGTGGATTAAAAATATATCTCTGCACAGTCTCAGTTCAATTTAAGGAGAAGATGTCCAGAACCGGTCAGCGTTTCACGCCCGATATTTAAAATACAGGGTTCACAAAGTTACATTAGAATTTATGTAAACAGCAATCTCAATGACAAAAGTTACTTTTGTGACCTCTTCTTTTTGCTAATTTATTAATATACTTTTTGTAATGACTGTTATATCTTCTTTAAACATTGAGGAATAGATCAGCGTTGCTCCGGGATGATTAGTATAGTCCAAAATGAAATAGTTTACCAGTCGCGTACAATAGGGCATATCGATCATAAAATTTGTCTGCAGAAAAAAAAAATATGAATGTCGACACCAACAAAAATAAATAGTATGTTCTGTAATTTACGTCCAGAAAGATTCATATTTTGCTATATATGAACATACAAATAAATAAAATAAATAAATTTAGTTATAAGAATACTATAAGAAACGCCGTTGTAATGTTTCTACCTCGCGAGCAATTAGCGCGAACTGAGAAATTAACAATCGATTTTATTAAAAAACTAATGATTATTATTATAATTGGGTTCGTTTTTTACCCATTAATTTTCTTTCTCCTATATATCTGTGACTCTGATTTTCTATGAAGTGAAGAACATTATTATTTCAACACTTTAACAAATAAGTGATTAAAAATACTTGAGCAATGGTACCAATTTTTTCTTGGTAAACCGACACATATAGAAATTACAGCAAAAACTGATAGCTTTGTTTTAATACAGTACAAATGAAATTACGGCCTATATATTAGGCTCAATACTTTTTTGATATGCCGCTTACAAGATAATGTTTTTAATTCGTCCCCTCATAAATCGGATTAGTATTAACCATACGCTCTATCGCGGAAAACCATCAAACCTACAAGGTAAACCCACAAGGTAAACCTACAATTGAAATTACGGTTTATATAAACCCACAAAGATATTATTTATTTTATTATAAATTCATAACGAACAAAATTCCGTGAAATTATCATAATTCTGTTTGTGTATCGTTTCAATTTTAGACCATCATGCTTAAACAACAATTTAATTATGCCTTATTTTTCATGATTAATAAAATATTTCATTGTCACTTCTTGCAACCCGTTTGTTTTTACAGACTAGGTACGCACTAATTAGCGTACTATCCATACAGTTTCTTAAGAAAATCCATCGAGGATTGAAATTCTCAGAACTCATGAGTAATGCGAGCCGAGATCCCTTCCTCCGAGGAGTCATAATACAGCCTTATATTACCGCACTCCTGCCCTCTACACGGAAGAAAAAAACCAGTAAAAATTACCAAACTGTTAAGTAAACCTGAGGCAGACCTGAAAATCCAAAAGTTTTACCAAACTTTTGGATTTTCAGGTCTGCCTCAGGGTTACTTAACAGTTTGGTAATTTTTACTGGTTTTTTTCTATCCGTGTACACAGCTTTTTCTCTCTCCAATACAGCGCTAGAGTACCTCCTTTCTATATATATATAAAGAATCTCGCCGCGCTACGATGTTGGGATTTATCGTCCTCCGAGGAATCACCAACGCTCGATCATCGTTCGCGCGCTTTTCTTGTTCGTGCGTAGGAGTGTACGTGCTCGTGTATCGATGAGTCTATATATATATGTATACGTGCGGGTGTAAGGATAATAGCGAAAAAGTCGCGTTTATATAGATCGTCAATTAAAAACAGGGATACATTGCTTGTGAGAGATTTTTTTGTGTCGTCGTGCAATTGTTGCAAATGAGGAAGAAATGTAGTTTCATTGATGAACTTTTGTAATAAATAAATTATACATTTTAGTAGTAAAACTTTGAACCAGATTCAAGTTACTGCGATTTTTAGAAGGAGTTGGCTGTATTTTGCAGTGCGTTTATGAGTAAGCCTCGCAAATTTTGTATCAATTAGAAATTTTATTTTATTTCGTTAGAATAACAAGACATATTTCAGCTGTTTGTTACACTATATAACACTTTTTAGTAACTCTCATCTGTTAATAAGTGAACAGTATAAGAAATAATGTTTAATTTCGATCATAAAATTTTTCTGCAGAAAAAAATTGGTGTGATATTATCAGGACTACACCTGGAACGATTCAAGTTTCGGTCTACGATAGCGGGATACAAAATCTTGCAACATAATCGGTCACTGGGTCTTGCTAAAGCTAATACATCAACTTTTAGCTTCTCTGCAAAAGACAGAAATCTGACTGAAGGGTCTGTTCAGAACTTTTGGGTATAAACCAAAGTATAGCAATACCATTATCACAAGAAATCAAGGGGATAAAGAGAAATGGCAAAATTGATTATTTTTCTCTCTATGTTCTCAAAAAACCGTATTATCATAAGAGAATGCAATGCCAATATTTTTTATAATAATATTTGATTGAAATTGATCAACATCTTAGTAATTTTATATTTAGAGTGTTATTATGTGTCGTATACATGTAAAATTGTGTCCCGCAAAAAGATCTTGGATAATTATCTTAAAATATACTCTATTGATTGAATGAAAGAAATAACTTGACTTTTTAACGTACAAATGTACGTTATGAAAGTAACACTCAACTGATCTATATGGTTTTGTATAACTATATATGTGAAAATAGCGTGCGATAAAACTTACTGAATAAGGCTCCTGACCTCTGGACATAACAGTAAAAAGCCAGCTAGAAAAGCTTTTCCTTGGAACGATTTCCATACGCGAAAACGTCCATCCTTTCGACTTCAAGCACAAACCAATCACGAGTCCTTTCCTCGCGTGCACGCTAAGGGAACCTAGTAAGTATACACGACATTCTCCGCACGTGAATAATTCCGCATAAAGCCGACCAAGCGCTTTACATGCATAATAGCAATATAATCGCAAAATTCCGCGCCCCATCGTAGATGAAATTTATTTTCACCATTTTCGAACTGAACAAAAATTTTCCGCCTCAAGAACCTCTCAGACAAAGCTATATAGGTGAGTAGCCACGAGCAGCGAAGCTTCCGCATTCTTCGTTTAAAGCTTTACTTGCAAGCTCTTGAAATACTGAGAACTGCTCGCGATATTATACCTACCTTCAACGCTTCTTCCGACGAAATTTCCAATTTTTATCAACAATTCCGCAGGCGAGAACTTAAAAACCACTTATCGCAATCGCGTCAGAGAATTCACGGAATTTTCTTGAAAATCGGGAAAAAATTACGGGCGCGCGCAATTTACTCTAACCACGACCCAATTGTGCCTGCCACTCTTATCTGCAATCCGAGAAACGGCGACGGCGTCGTCGAATACCTGGAAATAATTTTTCGAATCGCTAAATTGCCGATTACATGCGCGCATGCGCATTGCTATATAGCTATACCCGAGTTACGCGCTGCATGAAGCGCAAATGCGTGCGAACGCGCGCTTGAGGGAGCATCTGCGGAATTTCAAGCGTGCGCGCGTTTTATGTTCTCTCACCTGCGTTCGAAAGTATTACGTGAAAAATGACTGCGGCGAGGCCGTAATCCCGGATTACGAGGTGGCTATAAAAAAAATTTTTAATAAATATTATGCGCTCAGAAGGTTTCTGGAGAAAACGTCCTCGAGGACACAAATTATTATATCATTCTCGTTAATGCTCTAGTGAATTTAAGGAAAGCTTATACTTTGTATAAGTAATTGAGAGATCTTTTTAAAATGAAAGTTTTAGATCACCTTAACTTTATTTATGTACAAATTCTCAAAAATAATGTAATGCGGTTAATCCAAAAGGTATATATATGCTTCAATTTTCGATAGTAAAATTTGATAATAATGTCTTATAGAATGTGATATGTTTTAATATGTTATATATGCATTAGAAACGTGATATGTATTAGAAAGTGACATATATGTATCACGATATTTATTAGATACGTGATATGAATTAGAATGTGATATGCATTAGAAACTAACTTTATATTGCTGTGAAGTTAAATTGTTGTTGGAGGCCATTAATCTATGAGATAAGAATACCATCTTAAAACAAGTAATAGATAAAGGGAGCACGAAAGGATTATAAATTGAACTATCTCAGGACGTAAAAAATAGGGTAGCATCAATTGCTGTAATACCTCAGGTATATTTCAGTATTTCATACTTAGATATAATGTTTGCGATAATAATTATTCTTCATTTTATACATTTTTACTTAGTAGTTAGTACCGTAAACTTCAAATATTATTAGCTTAATAATCTCAATATTATTATTGTTTAGAATTTATTGTAACAGTTTTATCATTAGTATTTACAAAAATAAAAAATTACTAATTAATATTATTTGTATGATTTCAATGGCATTGTAGATATGGAAACTTAAGTATTTTTTGAGCAAAAGCAATTCTACTACCAAAAAGGGAATGCAGACTAAAAAGCTAATTTTAAATGCATTTAATTGAACACATATAAGTAGATGTGAATTCGATTTTTAAGCTAATAAATAACTTGATTCAGGTGAAGTGAGAAAATGATCATAATTTCATAATTTCTAAGATTAACAGATAGTTGTTAATTATGCACTAGTCCATTTAAGAATAGTTATTTTAATCAGTAATCCGCACTACAGCTGGTTTCTTTTAATTGTAAGATTGAATCGCTGAGATAGACATTGCGTAAAAATTAATTTTGCATCTCTCACGAACTCGCCATTCAATCTAGAAAACACCCACGAGTATACAATCACCCGTGCAGCTCCGTTTTCCTGCGAAACTTTATTTATCACGGGGGCAAGAAATCAATGCATGGATCGTGCGCGCGGGCTGAAAATAATTACAAGTTAATGAGAGCTCGCGTTCGCTCACGCTCACTTGACAGTTTCAGTCGTGATTAATCCATTTTTTATCCCGGCCGACAGAGAAAGATGCCGACCTTTCGAACTTTTCATTAAATTGCCTCGACAGAAGTTGATTTAGTTTCTTGACAACGAGCTCTCGACGGGAAGCCGCGGCGTGAGATTTCCTACCGGAGAGGCTTCCGAGTCTTTGGAAAATTCTCGGCACGGATTTTATGAGTTCGCGAGAAGAGAGCGAGCGATCGAGAGAAAAAAAAAAAGAGAGAGAGAGAGAGAGAGAGAGAGAGAGAGAGAGAGAGAGAGAGAGAGAGAGAACAGCGTGAAGGATTTTCTAACTGGATTATAGAATAATGTGCAGTCGATTTTACGAGTTTCCAGAATATGTTTTTCAGAAAGTTTTTGTGAAGTTGAAAAAGTTTATATAAATTCTTCCAAATTTTTTTTTTACTTCTAGAGTTAGCTGCGCGTGCTGTAAAAGCATTGTATACTCTCATGTCATGAATCCTATATGATTTCTGAGACTATCTAAATTTTAATTTAAAACAGGACAAAGGATTAAAAAGTTCCATTTACTTATTATATTAGAAGACACAAATAAATACATTTCAGAGAAAATGACAGCGGTTGATAAAATTCAAAATATATACCTATTATATGTCTGTCTATACCTGGCATTTATCTATCTTATAATGCTACAGAGTATACTTAGAAAAGAATTTACAGTAATTGAATTTCATAAATTATTAATAATAATGTCTTAAAGGAAAAATAAATTGTAACTTTGAATATTTTGAAAACTCAAATTTTGTTTTTATGGTTTTTCAATTGGATAATCAGATTTAAAAAAAGGTACGCATGCATGTTGCTATGTGAAAAAATTGTGTATGAAGTATAAAGCGGTTTATTCAAACTATAGGCGACACACACAAATGTTGGATTTTAAGGTCCAATTTCTATTTTTCGCCGCCTGTTCGTCAAAGTTTCCTTTGCCAAAACGTCATCCAATTAGTAAAAAATTTACACCAGTAAACCTCATATATAATCAAGAGCGCACCAGCGTCCTGCTTGGCGAGTATTAATTATCTATAATTAAAAATAGAGCATCAAACATGAAACAAATATTTTAGTTGTTACATTGAAATATTTTTTACCTTCGTTATGAAAATATATTGATATCTTGCTAAAAAGAATTGGTTTTCCAATTAAATTTATTTAAGTACAGCTATTTTCAGATCTCTACAATATCCAATTCTCGAATCACCTTAACCAAGCCCACTCGCAATCCGTAAACGCATCTCCCCGCTAATTGCACAAACTTTTACTTTTTACGAGATTCCCCATTCCCCTTGCACCTTGGCGTACACGCGTCCCGGCAACCGTTAACTACATTACACGGCACTACTCCCAGTGGCTTTGTCCTGCGCGCAGCCTCGCTCCCCCATGACGAAAATCACAACAGCTATCGAACTGCTCCTTTCTTGGTAATCCCTCGGACCAACATCGAAACAAGCTCGCATCACGGGTACAATTTGAACAAGAGCCGAAGTGCGAACGTAAAGCTCGGAAATTCGGACACACGATCAAAAACTCACGTATATGTGTGTGGGTGGGTGTTCGTAAGTCCGGTATATCTAATGCGTCGGTGTGTGTTGTACTACGGTTGCGCGATAACTTGTCCTTGGTGAAAATTTAATTGGGTTAGCGCGTCTAGCTGGCTTTGTTAGGAAGAGTACACGGAAGTTGCGCTAGTTAAGGGGAGGTTTTTAAGTTACAGTGTTAGGTATGTTAATGTTATTCAGAGCTGAAGATTAAAGCAAGTGGGTCTTGAAGTAAGCTTAAAGCTGGAGTAGCAGAGCACGTCGCGGCCACGAAGGCTAGGTAAAACGATTGTCGAAGGGGAATTTTCAGCAGCGCGTTTTCTATGCAGCGACCATATAATATCGTTTAAACTTGTTCACAGCGTCGACTTTCATTTAATCGTGAATTTAAAACTTTATATCGCAAGCTTGTATACAGCAAATAAAATATTCGACAAAAAGAAAACAAGAGCTTTTTAAATAATCAGTAATATTAATTTTCCGCGAAATCTAATATTGGATTTCGTACTAAATATAAATATTAATTTCATGGGCGCGCTCATAAGTAAAATGAAGAAAATTTTATATGGCAATGTTTTTTTGTCAATATCAAATGTATATATTGATTAAATATATATCAAGTTTCCACAATAACGTTAAATTCGAGATAAAATTGAGTGCAATTTTCAAAACTTTATTTTAAACAACCCACGCCAGATCGCTGCATCTACGTAATGAGGTAATAGAACCTATGATTTAGTGATTACGAAAAAAGTCCGGAAAATCATCAAAGCAATTAGTCGCTGTTATATTTAGTGAGATCGAGCGAGTAAATGGACGAATGTCTTATTACCGCACGTATATAGTCTCGCGTGTTCGATTCTCTATCTTCTTCTCATTCTCCTTTGCTCTCGCCCCCGCGCGCGTAATTAAGTATAGTGCACTTTGAGAGAGCTCGAGAAGACGGCGAACTTCGTAATTAACTCACCTTAGGGAGGAAGAGCGAAAACTTTAACGGCATTTTAAAGCGCCGAGAGAATGGGAGAAGTAATTTTGTTTTCCACTCGCCTTCGAATCTGCCTCCTTAGGTCACCAACAAATCTTACGATACGAGCTTGATTGTTTGCCTAATAGTTTGCCGATGGCTTGGCTGCAGAGGGAGAAAGAGTCGCGCCGGTGCTAAGTCCGGGAAATGGAAGAGCGCAATTTCGCTAGCGCGCACTTCCTTGTTTTCCCTACGGGGGTGTGTACGAGCGATCGGGGATGCGGAGTGATAGTTGGAAACTCGTTAGATCTTTTCAATTATTTAGTTGAGCTGTAGTCGAGAGTAATGTCATAAGTACTGTAAAATAATTTTGGTAACACGAGAAGTAATGAATTATTGGATAAAGAATCATTTATGAAATCTTCTTTGTGGAGTATGCTTTATGATAATAACGGTGCATCAGATATTTTATAAACATTTACTGGCAGACTGGCATGCATCATGCATACGATGTCTAATGGACTTGATTGGACGCTTGATTAAGTGCGTTAAAATTACTGATAATGGAAACCCGTCACATCGTATAAGCTTATGTATATATGCAAATAATTATTATACACGACAATAAATGGATCATGCGGCACAGGCAAATTTTCAAAGCTGCCATCTGGATTTAATGTACAAAAATCACACGGTGATTTTTTGAGTAAAGATTTTTGTGTTAGAAAAAATTGGGATTTTAAAGATTATAAACGATCGGGAATTTATTCAATTTATATATCTCAGGTACGCGAACGTAAAAGAATTTTCAATTTACGATAGCAAGACACTAAATTTAATAAAAGTGTGCATATTTTTCTTTTTTAAGTATTGCAAAAAATTACCTTTCTTTACATAAACACTTACTTAATGCACCAATTTTTATACATTCATTGTCTGATTTTGTGATCGAAAGATATTTCAAAGAACAAGTATTCCGATATTGATGTTCGAAATAACTCAAATATTACTAACAATAACTCCATTCCTTTTACCTTGAATTTGCTCCCGAATGCAGGCAATCTAGAACCAGTATGCCACGCAATGCAGTCAACGCATATATATGCATCATGCCATTTAAATCCCGACTTTACGCCAGCCACCGCCTCTCATCCGCAGAAGACGACCTGGGGCGTATCATCCATAACAGCTTTCCTGGAGAAAGCAGCTCTCGCTCGTCGGAGGGAACGGAAAATCACGATAAGCGTCACTGCATCACTCTACTTCACCCACGTCGCGTCGGTGTACATATTTGCTGCGTGCATGCGTTGCAAAAAGAGGGAGAGTGTATTTCAATACGGAACATATAGATATAAACGGATAATCGAAGAGCAGAGAAAAAAAGAATTTTCTGAGATTTTCTTCTTCTTCTTCTTCTTGAGCGAGTTCTGCTTAGGGGGGCAAAAGGTGAATAACGAGTGCGGAGTGATTTACAGCGAACGAGGAAGTGGCGAAAAAGCCCCGAATCAGTTTTATCGGCTAATAGCCCGATATAGAGCCGCCCGCATGAGGTGCGCGTGTTCGTATTGGCCTGCTTATTATATGTATACGTGTATGCGTGTGTGAGCGAGTCTGACATGACGGACTTTTTTTATCGCAGTACCTTGCCCTAACTCGGGGGTATATCTTAGCCTAATGCAAAGGACCGCAAGAGGGGTTCACGAACTCTCGCCCGAGGGCTCATTTATTAAACAAATCGCCCTTCTTCGCCGCGCCAGGACGCCCAATTCGCAGAGAGTCATCTCTATTATAAATTCACTTTTTTCTCTCCTTCTCGTACACACCGTTTTTTCCATCTTTAAAGCCATGCAGTCGGAAGGAGAGGGAGATAAGGCAGTGTGACCTTAAAAGTGAAAAATTACTTTTTCAAGTCATTTTTCTTAAACTTCTAGGGTGCGGATAGTTTTTCGTAATCACGTTTTCATTTCGAGAGTCATTATATTAATAAATAAATATGAAATTCCAGATTTAATATGTACACACTGAGAATGAACGTTTATTATCTGTGAAATATTTTGTCGTGGGACATCTATAGTATGTTTTTATTTTTTTTTTTTTTTAATTTAAAATCAGGCTTCCATCAACCCGGGGAAATATTCATTTTAATAAACAAATAATTAGTGTATGAAAAACTGAAGGATGGCTCATTTTTGGACAAACCTTTTTTCAGTTGATGAAAACATTTTAAATGAATAAAATTATTTTATAGATTTCCAACAAAAAAGGCCCTCTTAAATTCAATAACATTTTTTCCCAGATCTATAAATACACTGGATTTGTTATAGTGTAAAAATAATTTGTGTACTATAAAGAATGCAGAGTAACATGTATCTTACACTTTTACTGATTTTGTTGATCTTTTTCATCTTTTTTATAAATTTTCAGTTAATAATAGATAAATATTCCACTTTCGTTCAATAATATTTTTCATAAAAATAGATATATAAAAATACCAAGAAGAAGTTAACGAGATTCGTAGGCGATTTCCTTCCTAAAGATAGAATTTGATGCCTCATTTTATCGTGTGACATTCTATGTCCTATATTCCTCGAGATATTGAACATAAGCGTTATCGTGTTTTCTTTCTTGATGTTTTTCTTTCCTTTTGCAACAAAATCTATTGCGGACTCGTTGCAAATCTAACGACTTTGAACGTTAGAGCACATGTTATTTAAACATCGTCATTAACAAAAACTAACGTATTCCTTTCAATGTACATGAAAAAAAATATAAGCTTCACTTATTTATTTCACCGAGTATATTTGCAAATTCTTAGGCAGTATATTCCAGAGGGTTTAATAAATATTGTTTTCGCCGAAGATGTGAATCCAGTTTGCCGAAACCCTCGATTACCGCCTACGAGTCAGGAAAATCATAAAAATTGGATAATAAAAGCGTGGGTTGGGTGTTTGTAAAAATGTCTCCCATCCGCGTGTAGTGAGTCGACAAGGATTTTCGATTCTCCCCGTGCTCTCGAGGCTTTAAATTTAAGAAACGCACCCACGCACAGTGTGTCGCTTCATCAACACTTCAATTTCGTTGGTTTATTCAACGCTTGTCATTTATGGTGTACCTTTTATGCGAGAGAATCGTTTTAACGCAAAGGAATTCCGATATTCTTGATAGCAAAGTCATATTTATTCAATAGCCTTATCTGCTGTCTCCCGACTAATATTGAAAAATTCTTTTATATAATGGAAAATAGAATTTCGGTAGAGATGATTCAATTAATTATGAGATATTTGAATTTTCATCAGGTTACGATGATCAAATCATAGAAAAGTTGTATTTTTCTGAAATATTTTTATTACCAAGTGACATCCATAAAAAGTTTCTTTATCACTTTTTCTTTATATCAGAAATAACTCGCTTTTATTTTCAATGGTTGCAAAGGTAATGGATCACAAGCAAATGCTATCCATAAAACATAAAAGGTTCAATACGATAAATATAGATTTTACGTGCATACATCTATAAGTAATAATCGTTTTGAAATATTGTTATCACCTCTTATGAATTATAGATTGTAATCCCCTTAGCGTAAACAAAAAGACATTGAAAATGTATTGATCAAATAAACAATTGGAAGATTATTGCTATGGCTCTTAATCTTGCATCTATAAGAAAATTAAATAAAAAAAATGACGCATTCCAAATTTCTTAAATACATCTACGTCATTTGTAAAAAGAAATAAAACAAGGAAAAATAACTATTAATCATCTATCTTAACATAAATCATCATTTATTAATAAAGGATATAGTGATATATAGCTCAATTTCTTCCTTGCTGATTGCCAGAAGCATTTCCTATTATAGCGCACCTAAATAGAGTCATCACCTGCGACACCGGAATTTCGAGCGGGAATATAATAACTTGCAAAACTTAATCATTGGCAAAGTCGAGGAACAAGCCAACTTTTTTATTGCACAGCCCTCGCGCATTTCAGGGGAGAATACCTCTCGCGCCGACGGTCAAAGAATTTTTCCGAAAATCTCGCACAAAACATCATCACACGCAAGGTCGGCGAGCCTTTATTACGAAACTTCGTCCTATCCACGCACATATCGGATTAGCGGCGCAGATTGTGAGAGACAGAGAGAAGAAGATGTGACCAGACGCACGTACGCGCGTACTCTAGATTCTTTCGGAGGCTTTCCATCTTATGAGAAACCACGGGAGCGTCGGCACAATCGTAAAAAGAAGAATTCGTGCAGTTCGACGGGTGAAACTGACGTGGAGAGCTGTTGACATTTCGCTTCTCGAGGGGTAAGTACTAGAGTATTCCCCTCTTTGTTCCTTCTTACTTCCTAAATTTTTTGCATTTTACCGTTTGGAGAGCCAATGGTTTTTGAGGACGCGCAAGTAAGGAATTGATCGTCTTTCAGAACGGTATGGAGGGTTCTTTCTGAAAGTTTGTCAAGTCACCGTAACTTCTTTTCATGACCTAGTAAAGTAGAGAATCCATAGTTCAAAATGCATTTTTTTTATAGTTTTCGTTGAAGTGGAATTACGAATTTTATAGCATTATTTTTTTTTTCCAAGATTTTCCTATTACAAATTATTCAATAAATTTCAATTATCAACGTATAATTTTGAATTAATTACTCTACCATAAATAATGTAAAATTAAATGTGAGTCTTTTTATAAAACTGTTCGTGTATTAAAGCAATAAATCTTAAGAAATTAATCAATTCTAATACTTACCAGATTTTCTTAAGCCTATAAGATTAAACTGCGATTAAGGGTACATCTTTTCACTTGAATAATGAATCTTAAAGTACCGAAACAATCTTATACCAGGTTTGTATTTTAAAATATATTTTAAAACCAGTATCCAGCATCTTAATTTCAATTATAAAGGTAAATACATCATCAGCTTACCATTATTGACGTGCGAAACTGCAGCGACCATAACTTTCTACTTAGCCATTCCTTGCCATAAAGTTTATCGCGAGCATCTTCGATACTTTACACCGAACTTATCTTGTATGTACTTATGAATGCAGTCAAGTTTAATGTAACGTATATTTTATGTGCTATTGCAGCAAGTATATAAGACGTAAATACTTTAAATTTGTATGTCCTTATAACATTTATGTAAATTAGCGTGTAAATGATCTTAAATTTATTTTCTGTGTAACGATTTTCAACGCTCGTAAAACACGATTTTAAAACATTATTTGCATCTAAAAATAAGATTGGAGCATTTACAATTTGATTTTACATCTTCTAGTTCACTGCTATTGAACACTGTCATAAAAACGCTCGCTACAATCATTTCAAAAGATATTAATTTTCCATGCGATGTATTTATATTTTTTGCGTTCACAATGGGAATTTTAGGACCACATAGCCTATAATATAGGTGATTCCACTACTGCTGCGTAATCATTTTATGGCATTCTTTTACGGAAGTATAAACACCTATAGTCAAGTACCGGACGCGTATGAGAAATTTGAAATCTACACCAAAAACAGGACCAATAATAAAACTAATAACAATTGTAATAAATCGAAAATTACATAAAATTTAATAGTAAACAACGCGGGGGTGATGGGATTTAACGGTAATGGAAAGTAAGCGATCGGACGAAGCGACGGAACTAAGCAAAGGCATGAATCGCCATTCGTGCAGTTTGGCAGGAGACGCAAGGGCGCTTCGGTCTTCCAGGAAAGTTATGTACCCTCGCTGCTCTCCCTTTCTCTCTGTTTCTTACGAAAGAGAAAAAGAGTTCATAACTTTTTACGATGGAGCGTACGCGTTCATTCCGCGCGCGCGAGGAAGAACGACGAGAGAACGCGAAATCGCGCAGGAATGTGCGGCAGCGCGGACGATTTGAATTCCGAAACTGATATATCCCTCGCGCGCGAACGACGACAAATATGTGCGCGCACCGCCCGCATGCGTCACGCAGGTGAATTAGTGAAGGGAAGGCTCGCGAGGGAGGGATGTATAAAGGAAAGAGTTCTCCTATCGCCCGCTTATCACGGCCCACTAGCGCTTATGTGCCCCCTCTCCCCTCCCTCATTCTTGGGTTCCGCCCTTTCCCTAATGTCGGATCGGAAATTGCTAGTTGGAAATAACTTTTCGCCGATTCGCCCGGATCTATTGTCGATGGTGTGTTTCGGGAGCTTTGCGGGAATTTTATTGACCCATGATGTGTGCGTTGTTTGAGATTCACAGTTTTACGGTATTGTGATAGTCGATGGCTGGAAATAATGGGTTTTTCGAAGGTTTTTCGATACATTCGGATGAAGAAATCATATATATGTTTGTTGTATAGTTGTCTCGAATATATTAACATTATGTAAAAAAATAGCATATTGTGTGATTTAGAAGAAAGAAATGACCAACAAGTAATTGATCTAATTAATATTAACACATTTAATTCATCATTTTTCACATAAGTAATGCAACTAACCTTTGTAGTTTATGTTGACAGTAAACTATCCTCAGGGGATGCAAGGGTAGTGACAAATAATCAGCTTTAATTCAGAATTTAATATTACATACATCCGAAAGGTATTTGAAGGCAATTAATACTACATATTGCAGTTCACTTATTAAATATATCGACAGGTGTAGAATTAACGAAAATATCCTATTGAATATTGGGTTACAAATACGAAATGTGCAATGTGTAACTGTAGACATACATATTATAATGACATTATACGTGTAAATACATAATTGATGATTTCAATAATGTGCGCATGTATTACGGATTTAGCATACTCTGTTTTATTCTTTTAAATGTTCTTTGTTGCATTGAACTAATGACGTTTTATAATAAATTTTATTCAAATGGGAATTAATTCTTTCAATTTAATATTGGTCTTGAAATTAAATCATGTTCTAGTTATAGCTCATAAAACATATATTATACAGTGCTCTATATATCGTTTAAATAATTGTTGTTTAATGGGAACCTGCATTTTTTCGAATATATAAATTTTCCTTTTTTATGCTAAAGTACTCAGCCGGGTCCTCAAATGGTTGATTTTCATTAAGCCATTGATTAAAAAAATGTTGTTCACTACAAAGGTGTATAAATAATACAGAGCTTTGATTCCGATACCCTGCATCAATCCGTAAATACATTATTAAAGCTGGCCGGAAGTTTTTTTGGTTCTACAAAGCTTTTGTTTTAATCATCAAAGTTCTGTTCACATTGTTTTCGCGTTTGTTTTCAGAATATTTGTGAACGGAAAGAACTCCTGCAATATTTACTGATATTTGCTTTTTGTTTCCCTTGTATTATGGGATAAAATACAATAATTTATGCCTTTGCGATATCAAAAATAAAGCTTTCTCTATTTTTCAGCGATATTATTTTGTAACATGAAATTTTTAGTCGTTGAAAACATTTTATATCCAAAAAGTATTGGTTGCGCCATTTTTTGTTTATGCTAATTCTACACGATGTATTACAACATAAATTATTTTCGTTTACAGTTTTTCCATTTTCCCGTACATTTCACTCAATTGTTGATAGATGTCGAAACCTTCTGTTATTATTGAAAACGTGAGTTCTTTATAGGTTTCTATGGACTTATATTGAGCGCAAAAAGTAAATGCAGAGAAATGAGAGGGGGAGAGAAAGAAATACAGAGAGCGAGAGCGAGAGAGAGAGAGAGAGAGTACCATGGTTGATTTAGATAATCGAAATATGAATCCATATTAATTTTTCTTATTATATTGGATAATTTATTTATATAATTATACTTTGAAATATATGTGAGTTATAAAACACAAGAAATAGATAAATATCACATAAATTCTACTGCCAAAGTCTACTTAGTGGTGGATATTCATTACTTATAACTGAAGATAGGCATCACTTATAACTGAAAGAAGTTTCGACCAACTCTATAGGTTTATATCGTTAGAAAAATAACCGAAGATAAAAAAAAGACATTCATATGCACAATTTTAAACGTTATAATTTAATTTGTGAAATTCTAATATCTTTTCTCACTTTAGTTATTTTTAATCTTCAAATAACTGCTTGGAAAAAAATAATAATAATGCAACAGAACTGATATTTATAAAATAATTACTTTAATTTAATTTATAAAATAATTATAAATACAGTAGAAGATTGAAAACAAAGAACTCGAAAAACTTAAGACTTATTTAAAAAATATTGCCTACACATGCACACGATTATTGACATTCCGCGACTTCCTTTACGACTACTCAAGTCTTTTATTTAACCTTTAGACTG
>UXGD01004097.1:0-18126 GCA_900474315.1 Torymus auratus
TTTGAACCAATGAGCTGCGTCTTAACTGTTAAGGAATATGACTAATTATTAAGAAATATTGTTAACTATTAAGAAATTTTTACTTGGCACAAATAACATCAGAATTTTATAGTTAAAAACGTCGATTTTTAATGTAAGGATTTTCTTTTCTCAGTGTAGGGAAATATGGAAAAAAGATTGCCGTGGTTAACTAGATAAATAGTTATGTATATAAATGGTAATTGATTATAAAAAGAAGAAGATTAAAATTACGTATGAGGAAGCAAAAGATTAATTTATAACTGCCCAAGGTACTTCGTCCACTGACTTTGCCAGCCTCCGCCAGGTGGCGATCTTTTATCTACTATTAAAAATACGCTATCGATACTTGAAATAGGTCTACTATCACTTTTCATTTATTCATTCTTTGTGGAATCAAAATATACCCACATACTTTGTTAATTTATATCCCAATTTTTATTAATATCTATACACATCGAAGGCAATATAAGTAACGAACGTAGAGGATGCCGAAGAGAGTTGCCGCACGCTATCATATACTTATCCACTAAAAATTGAATGTTTCTTTATTATTAAATGGCTTCTGATAAATTACGATTGAAAACTACACTGACACGTTATCCTCAAATAACTAGAAAAATTCAAGACTAATATTTTTGACCAACAAACACGGTTGAAACATTCGACTTTTTTCTCTGATTTCAATCCAGAGCTGAATGAGAACTCGACAGTTTAGCACTTTTTGTCATAGACTGTATTTTTAGCCATTCTAATTTCCATTACTATAACTTTTATCGGATTTATAACTGGCAACCTTCTTTTCCTACATCCACTTTTGCTTCTTCCAACCGAAGGTATAATAGACATAATTAAGTTTTAAAAGCTAGTGTCAAAATGGGATTACATGCATTGAGTTGCAATGACGCGATGAATTGTGTTCGGATGCACCTTCCATTGAATGTCCGTGGTAATCACTATGATTCTTTAACTAAATTACGGAAAGAATTCAGATCATATTACTCCCATGCTCTTAAATTTTTGACACTAATGAGTGATATGCAGCCTCACTTGATTAAGACTCTACTAAATTTAGCTCGCGATAACTATGTTTTCGCATTCAGTGATTTTTCCGGCGCTTATGGGACAGATATCGACAATTTATTGAGCCGATATCTGGCAAGATATCCCAAAATTAAAGCTGCGATGCTGCCAACCAGTCAGGAAGTTTATGACTATTTTAAAAACGATATCAAGGGTCAGAAGCATACTTTTCTAAGTTTAATGTATGATATGAAATCTTACGATGCAACGTTGAAGTCCATGAAATGTTGCGCCGTTGAATTTGCCGCTTGGATCGTTGACATGTGGTACAACCCGAAATGCCCATGGTCCTCAATTGAGTACGTTATTCTAAATGGCGCGCAAGTATCAGCTGCAGCTTTAAGAGAACTTGCTGTGGAGAATTTCTCTGCAGAATGGCACGCAATGAAGAATGGTATCCGGGTGATCAACGAAGAGTTGTATAATCAAATTGAAGAAAAGCATTGGTTACTACAGGTACGTAGACCGGCTTACTTGATTTCCTCCATACGAGATGATAGTAGTACAGATAGAAATGATCATGACGATAATGATAATGACAATCGTTCACGTTCAGCATCCACCTTCTTAACGCCTACTGGTTGATTGGAACCCAAGCCAACCTCGAAATGTAGAGGAAAAGGTCCACGAGATGGTCGCGGAGCAGCTGATGGCTCCTGGGACTTTGAGGGTGCGATCGTCTCAGATAGACTCTATCGCGATGGAGACGCTAGTTCTCAGGATAAGAGAAGCGAAACTACATCCTTACTAGATCCAAAAGAGATCCCCGTATTAAAATAGTAATGACAGCATGTACGAAGATGTGTGTTTAGCCATATGTTCGAATAATGCATACGATATTTAAATTATTACTATGTGTGTGTATACATGTGTAGTGTGTATAATGTCTTTTTAAAATAAATAAATGAATACTCGTCCTAATCAAATTAAACCATAATATGATTTATTATAATATTTGTATACGTTTAAATTCATTCATAATTTAGTTGATTATAATATCTAATATAGTCTTACGTTAACGAGTGTGGAGTAATATCAAGTTATATGACATCCATTATACGTGGATGATCAATTTTATTCTATCTTACTTTACCATATCTATTTTTTTTTATGGTTTACCACCTTCATTTTATATCTAGTCCTCCCTAATACATTGAGAGTGATTATAGTCATCTGGATAAAATGAGAGATTACTATCGAAGTTCTATTTTATGTCGCTGTCGGCAGAAGCTTGCAGTTGGATAACTGCCTTGCTAGAGAGGGACTTTTGCGCGGAACTGCCATTACATGGCTTAATTCTTTCACGTAGTTATCCTTTGGACCAGCACTGTACCTAATTCTATATGAAGAAAAGGCAAGTTTACCTCCAACATTCGCACCGCTGCACCATCTTTCAACCTTCCCCTTTCGGGCTCTTGTCGTCGTGTTTACGACAGAATTTTTGACATCCACATAGAAGAAGGCACTAACACTTAAAACTTACTTTTACCATTTTACAATTTCAAAATAAATCATAGATTTGGGATTTTCTTAAATACCTTATATTTATTAGAAATGATATAATTTAGCAAAGGTGTTTGTTTTTGTATATAAATGTCGCCAAAAAATTACTTTACAAAATTTAAAATAACTAGTCATCTCTAAGCAAGCTTCGTGCGCCGCAATTTTAGCAAAACTTCGCGCCACTTTTGTTTTTGTAACCTCCAACAACTTTTTTTAACTCCACCAAAATTTGTGTAACTCCCACCAACCAAATCATAAATAAATTGATATCATAACAAATTCATCATTTTTTTAAGATAGAAAAAATAGGAAAAAATATCTGTAAAAAGTGAAAGTGAAAAACAATAATATTCTCATAAATAATGATATTGTTATGCATTAATATAAATATACTTTTATATATGTATACTTTTACTTGGCCCTTTATCCCTCTTTTTAATTGGCTAAAACCAATCTTCTTTCCGTGTATTAGCTTATAACAAGTATAGTTCAAGTATGTCAAATATTTTATAGAAGGATTACTCCGAAAAAATTTACTCGTACATAATATAATTAACCAATAAATGTCAAGGTAAAGAAAGACAATATAATAGTATATCCGAAGATCCAGCTTTTCTCTTTGTTTTTTGTGAATATTTACTAGGATCTTTCGTATCCTCTATTGTGTATAAAGCTATTATACTTTTTTAAACTCACACCATTTAATGAGCATCCTATTGTTGTGTACTTTTCAGAAATTTCACCGAAGATACTTAATTGAGCGAAAGTGATATCGTGCAAACGGTTTATTTTCATGCACATGACCTAAAAATAAAAATATTTGACTCAATTTTATTTTCATTCTATTGATATTGGAACAATACCTATACATTTAAAAAAAAATAATACGATATACAAGGTTTTATATAAGTTAAAGAAAAGTAACAAAATATAAACAGATAAAACCACGAATAACAAGCAAAACAAATTTCCTGGTACAACGTGGAAGATAAAATTGCACAAGGTGGCGTCGCAAAACCTTTACAAGATGGTATAGAAGCACGACGGCAAAAGCTATATATATACGGAGAACGGAGTGACTGATCTGGAAGATAACAATGTGCCCCGCAGAAATAAAAGATCGAACGACGGTGGAAATTTCACCGGAGACAGAAAGAGAGAGGGGGGAAACGGGGAGATACATATACCTCAAGCGCGCGGGCGTGTTGGGTGAGCCGCGAGGCCGCGCTGGATGAGCAATGAACTTGACCGGAAGTGGGTCACGGCAGCACTAACTCTTCCCCGCCAGCGAACAGAGAGAGAGCGCGCGTGTGTGTATGTGTATATACATAGGCGCGATCGCGAATCGCGCGCTAGGCATTCGCAAGCGGATCATGCACCTTACGCGGACATTCCTATGCCCGCGAGAGATGCGAAGAGAGATGCGATCTCTCCGTGAATTGTCGCTCGAGGACGATTATTAGGAAATCGACGACCTGCAAGCTGGCTTCCGCGCAGAAGAAATTTCCTTCACTGGCCTACGTGTCTTTCTGGTTTAAAGAAATGACGATGCTGATCTTCAAAATTCAATGTTATTTAATAAACCTAAATTTAATATATAATGTATGTGAATGTTTTATGTACACTTAATATTATGTATTAAGTGGTACGAAGAGTTGTGGTTAACATGATTATTCATCACCTGAACAAGTTTTGAGTTAACAAATACGTTTTTAATGGTCGTTTTTAATTAAATTATTATCCCTTTATACCATGAATTATATAACATTGAAATTTAATAATTGAAACAGTTTTTGTCCATAGGCAATATTGCCATATCTTATTTCTTCTGAGAAGATATTAAGATTTTCAATCTTTTTTTGCTGCTTTTGCATCTATAATATTATCACCTAATATTAAAAAATTCGATATTCCGATACGGCACCAATTCTATAATAATTAATTTCAATCTTCGTCGTTGTACATTACAAAGAGTGACATAAACATTTTAAATATGTATGTTACGGAATGATGCACACGTGCAAGGTAGTAGGTACCTTCTCTTACGCTAAATTTATAAGCAAGGATTTGGTTAAACAGCCAAGTCAGAGGGTTTCACATTACATGAGAAAGGTATAGAAAGAGATTCTGACAAAGATGTATAAGTAACTTGCTATAGGTCACTATGCTGCACGTGGAGAAACCAAAAGAATATAATCAAATTCGTGTAGATTGTACATAAATATCAAATGATTTATACTCTAACTAAAATGATTAAAAACGTTCAACGGAAATGTAGGTATTCTATTCGTGGTTTTGAGAAATTGCATGATTTAAATCAAATAATCTCACAAGAATTAATCATCTTGATTATTATTTGGTTCTCTAACTGAGCCTATTTCTAAATCCTATACTGCGTACATATAAGTGTGTATTGTTTTCTAAAACTTTTACACAATTCTAGCAAACCGAGTGCCTCTTATTTTTCACAAACGGATACGCAAACGCATGTTTGGTGGAATACAGTCTATATTATAATTCAGTTTCCTAATAATAAGCAAAAGATTTTAGCTCAAGATGCTAGCGATTTTCGTTTTTTCATTATACGTGTAAATATTATAATGTAAAATATTTTTACGAACACTTCGTTGAAAAATATTTACCTACTGTTAAAATTTGTGTACTATTATATGGTAAAACAGTTTTCATCAATAAGAATGAGTTGAGCCTCCATAACAAACCATTTTTAAAGATATCCATAACGCGTCGAACATTTTTACAGTGAGTTTTGTCATAAAATGAGATCAAGTTTATTATAAGATAAAAACATAAATTTAATGATTTGCCAATGTTGGAGAAACTCAATAAAAGTTATAAAGAGGTTCTAATGCACTTTCACGTGTGCTTGCAATTCGAATTAAAAGGTTGTTTGTTACCCTATTACAATTTTTATTTCGCTTTAAACTCGGAAAAATTAAAAGCCCACGAGAGAGTCGCGCGAAATAAAAATCGCCACAAATGCGAACACAACCGCAAATTTCATTTCTGCAAACTTTCAATCGTGTAACAGTTATGGATGAAAATCCCGCGCGTGCACTTGGCCAGCATGTGAAATTCCCATCATACCTGTGCGGCGAAGAATTTTGCGCCCGAGTGACCTAGCCTCTTTCCGCGGATCGCTGTGTATGTGTGCATATCTGTATGAGTTAACCCAGTAGTATCAATTTTGACGTCTTGTAAAAATGAAAGAATTCATCAAATTGACTGGGAGTCGTGATAAATACATAAAAATAAGGATATTATCGAAAGTACTTGTAAAAAGATACCGAGTCTTAGGTTGTGGATCTTGAGTGGTTTTTGCAATTCTCCGAGATCTTTAGGATCCCATAGAAAAGCAGCTGTAAAAAATATGTGAAACTTCAAGCTTAAAGTGGTATGTCGTGAAAAGATGTAAACAGCTTTGTGTATATCCCTATTACGCAAGAATTCGACTGACTTTAACAGGATATTGTTGTCACGCTCCATTACGATCCTATACGTTGCTTTAGAAAAATTACCCTCTTCCCCTATTCTCTTGAAAAATGCGAACCCATGTCCCGACACGGGGAAAAACTTTTCGCTACACACACATACTTGAATATCGCGCAGAAATTTTCCTCGACACATAAATATGGGCGAGGCAGGAACATTTCCGATTTAATACGGCTTGATAATAGAGGGGGGCCAGACATGTGGGTGCGAGTCTGCGCACACGAACGTGGGAGCGCGCTCCTTTGTCCGCGCGTGTATACGTGCGGAGGTTCGCGCTCGCAGATTCCTCGGTCTGGTCCCTCTCCTCCCTCCCGCCCCGCTGAATAATTTGCCCAGTGCTGCTGCGGGAGGAGAGGGAAGAGGGTAGGGGATAGAGAGTCCGCGTCGCCGCGCTTGGCCCGGGCCAAATGACGACGCGGCGGCCGCGGCGGCGGTGCCGAATCGATGCGACGGCGCGCGCTCCACTCCTGCGCCGGGGGAAGTAATGCGACGCGACCTCGGCGCATTCTCCGTGTGCGCACGATGTATGTGTGTGTATGCACGTGAAGGGATTGAGGGGAGGGCAGCTGCATATGCAACGGGCTCGCGAGGGGGGAGAGGCCGCGCGATAAGAGGCCTTTTTCCCGGCGATTTTCACCTACGTTTTCCGCGAGCTCCTTTCGGCCTCACTTCTTTTTTCATCTCGCCGCCGCCGTTGCCGCCGCATCGGGCAGAATTTTTGGGAGAAGGAAAGTGGATGAGGCGGGTGCATTCATATGTTAATGCACGTTTATAAATAAGCTATTTTCTACGCTGGAGGAATAATTTTCCATGATATGAGAAAGAGAGCACATTTGGCCTGTTTATCTTGCGTTGTATGTTAAATTAGCCTAGTTTCGTTGATTCGGCATTTGAATGTGGGTAAAATGTAAACATTTATAAATGCCAAGAAGAAAGATATTCGATCCATAACAAAAAATTTAGAGTATGAACTTGTAAAAGAAAATTAAATTAATTTTTATTCGAACCCATTGAAACGGAAAATAATAATTCGTTAGCGAATTATAAAAATTCGAAATACAGTAGGTTATAAATGTGACTTGTAGTAATAAAGGTTTAATTCACGGATAAATTAAACACTACATTTCAATTAACATGAGAAAATAATAAAGTATCGCTTAATTAACAAGGCCTAAGAATCAAAATATTGAATGTCGATAAATAAATTATATTTATTACAGAATATACGAATGTGAAGGAACGAACATCGTGTTTGCTTTAAAACTATCTGAACATGGATTAACATGCTGCTATGATGTAATGATCCAATATTTTGCCATGTTTTGATCTTTTTAATAACTCAAAATAATTTTTGAAATAAATGAGAAACACGGGAATCTTACATACTACATCAAACAATTTTTTGCCAGAACAATAGTAACTGATTGCATCAACTTTATGAAAAATTATTCTTTAGTTCAAATATGATATTGAATAATAGTATCTATTCGAAAATAAAAATTTAAACATTTTTGTAATCGAGAAGTACTATATGTAAATGTACTTATGTGTATTGATAATAATCAATTGAATCGTTTGACAAATGCGTGGATGCGTATATAATAGAATTGCTTTTGAATAATAAACAGCTTCATGAGTTTTTATTCGTAAAGATATAAACATAGCTTTCTCTTTCATTGTTCCCGAAAGTTATGTCAAATAAGTATATGCAGCATTCTCACGATTTCGCGATTTAACAATGAATCATAATCATATTTTTGGTAGAACCTTTGAATTTCCGCTTTAGCTATATAATTTTTTTTTCTTGCAACGTATTCAACGATCTTCTTCAGAATTACGAAATCTGGATTTCAAACGTTATTATCTAAGTACATTCTCTTTGCGTTATTCCTTTTCTGGTTTGTGAGAAAACCAATTTTGTATTATAGTTTTTAATAATAAAAAATATCACTTAATCACTATTTAATAATTAATTTTGTAACTAACACCTATCAAATGTATAATTACAAATTTTGATGAATTTATATATTTTATATCTTTATCTCTTTAGATGTATAAATCATATAAAGTAAATCCATAAATATAGTTCAAAAGAAGAAAATAACTCTTATTTACGTTAATACGATACTTTCTTAACTTTCCTCGAATAATTCATGAACAATTGTCAATGTAATTCAATTTCTCGTGCTGAAAAATTTCTTAGAAAATGACTTTGTGATTTACTTGTATGCAGATTACAGTAAAAGTGGTTTCTTGTTAAATTGACCTAAACACGTCTTATATTACATAAAGGTTACTATCCTAAAAAAATTTCACTTTAATCCAATATAGGTATTTCACCCATTTAGATATGTGACAACGAAAATCTATTACCTTTATGGTTACAATCAATCTAAAGATTTTATTAAAAAAAACTATAATTAATAAGATATTTAATTTATAAATGACTATATGAAAAAGTCAGTAAGTTACGTATTAATTGCTATTGTCTTCAGGATAAGCGTTATGAAGTAAATTAGTGCGAAATATTTTACGAAATTCCCAAGCACAGTTACGTATATATACCTATATATAAAACCATCCGTACATAAGTAACGAGCTACAGTGATCACGTGTGTCACTTGCCGAAACAAAAATCGATCTAAATTCACTTGTAACAACCTCAAAGAACACACTCACACTACTGCGCAATTTGCATGAAGTAATGCAAAAGACCTGTCTCAGAAGTACCAATTTGCGCCCGAACTAAATCTCTTACGCTCGAGTCGGCACCTGATAATATAAGACAGAACGCAGCAGCCGCGAGCTTCGTTTGAAGAAAACTGCACAGCTGTACACGAGCACCGAGTCTGATCTCGCAAGCATATAATAAATGCACCTTTGGCGTGTACTTCTAGATTTGCTCTATATATAAGATCGAATAACAAGCGCGACACGCGCGTGTCTGCTGTATACGCCGCAGCGGCAACGTTTTCACCGGAAGCAAAAGTTATGGAACGGTGCGCGATTCGCGAGCGCACACATGCCTGCGCACTGCTCACACTGCGATTAGGAGTGAAGGCCTGGGAACGTGCGTCGTTACCGAATCACTTTCGGACACGTTCAAGAAAGAGCGAGAAAGAGGGAGAGAGAATGAGAGACAGGAAAGAAGTGGCTTTAAATGCTCGTGGAAGAATACGTCTCTTTGCGTGCTACAGTTTTGTCAGAATTAATAGCAATTGCGGCTTTGGCTTGGCTACAGGGGAAACGGAGACGCACTATTTGTCTTATCACAGCGCAATTACTTGATTTCGACGCTTTTTTGTCAGTACGCATAAGAATTTTCGTTTTTCTGCGGTGACCTGAAACACGTAGACGTGTAAATATTATATGCTGTAATACTTTCTTTTCGTTTGATTTACATTTGTAATCAATAAAACAATTGCGTGATTATTTAGCGAGAATATAATCAAGGCTTCCTATTCTAAAAACTTTGTAAGTTATATACTGTAATTTTATATTTATGATATCACGCCAAGAACTTTATGTTATCACGAAAGCTACCTTAAGTCAACGAGCTTATTCGAGATTTTGGGCCGATAGGAGATTTCAACCACATTATAAATTCCAAACTCGTCCGATCTGCTAAATCAAGGGAAAAACCTTTATTTTTGTACGAAGAACAAACTACCGCTGCTGATAGAGATGCTTTTTTAAGTGTATAGTATAAGAAAGAATCTAACAAAATTATTATAAATAAAATTTCTTTGTTTAAACAAAATTTATTTTCTATACAAAAATATTACATGTTTATAATAATTATACCATGAAATAGGAGATTTTTATTATGGACATTCATTTCGAAAAAACTAATTTCTAACAATTTTAATACTTTTGCTTTGCCGTGATGCTTTCTCTTTATTAAAAAATTAAATAATTGCAATAATAACTATAACAAACAATGGCAATCAAAAAGCTTAATCATGTTTTCTCAAAATATTAGAATTTTTAGACATAAAGAAAACATAACTACAATCAACAAATATTGTTAGAATCGACTTATGGGAAGTGTCGAGGTGATTTTTTAAAAGCTAATGTGACCTATAAAACAATCATTTTTCATTTCTACACTCGGACAGTACAATAACGCTCGTATACATTTAAAGCAAACGAGCAAAATCAAAATTGAAAACTTATATCTTTACGATCTTTACGATCATCATCGATATGCAAAATATTTGTGTTATCCGCTCGCGCAGAAAGTTACGATCGTATAGCAGTTCAAGGTCAAGGTGAAAGAAAGTGCCCCGTACAACGAAGGCGACGTAAAACGCGCCTGCGAGCGTAGGACGCGCGTGAAATGTACGTACATATATGTATATGTACATATATGTGCCTCGCAGACATGCACCAGGCACTTCCACATATCGGCATCGAGTGAAAGAGAGAAAGAACTCGCAGATCCCGGGTCTCTCCTGCACTTTCACGCGTTTACTGCAGTAGCAAAACGGCCTGCAGCTGCTGGACCGTCGATCGAACGGCGACGCACAATGACGATTCGCGAGCTCGTTTGCCACCGACCAGTCATCTAAAGAGCGCCCCCCGTCACTTTATTTATGCTCTATAACAATGCCAGCACCTGCGCGCATTTGAGTTTTACGAAACGATCGAACTTACAGCGGAAAATTGGCTACGCTGCCTCTCTCGCTACTTATCGCGCGTGTGTTTTCACGCACAAGCTAACGAGGTCGAAAGTTAACGCGATGTTTACGCGATAATAATAATAATACGAGTTGACTGCTTTTACGTAGAGACTTTTGCACCTGTTTTTTATGATAGATTTACAGGGGAAAGTTATGTTAATTACTCTATCGTATTGAACATGCATAAATAATGCCTGGTCATATTCGTATACTGAACGAAGAACATTCCATAGTTTTAATCGCTGCAGTTCAGTAGATCCTTTATTAGAGTCTTTATCAAGATCACCATAAATTTTTCCGATTCGGCGTCTCTGCCCGTTCCGATGTTCCCCAGACCGACAGTCGCCGCGACTACATAGCTTTGCTGAGTAGCATATCACGAAGACGATGGAAGATGTAACATTGCCGCCGTACAGATTGGTTCTCCGATGGCTTGTCCGCTGCTCCTGGCTACAAGCTGACTAGTGCAAAGATAGTTCAAGCTGATGTTACCGCTGTTCAATGAATCTGCTTTTCTATTTCCTCTTGGTGGTCTTGTATATTTGATATTCGTAGTGGATAAAAATATATTGTATTTTATGATAAAGCGTTTCCTCGCGTTATTTTCTTACAACTTTTCAATCGCACCACAATTTCTACGATACACTTCTAATACCTATTACAATAACTTAAAAGAATTTAATTGCAAACTTTGCGTCAAGCTCTTATTAATCTCGTATATTCGAAGAGAAATTCCACAAGACTATTTATATAGACCAGTAGTATAGGTACTAATATGTCTTGTCATCTGAATTGGGAGACGTTTTCACTTGTCTTGCATTGTCTACGTCCCTTATTAGTATCAGAATCGTGAAAACTAAACCTGATAAGTGTTCTGTGACTCGATTAGTACATAGTCTTCTCTGAGTTGTGCACATGTAAATGTTTTTGTCACTTTGTACTGTCGTCACTTTCACTCAGTGCACACGCTGTTAAGGTTAATGCTCGGATCTTTGACATCAAGCTTATACAAATTAAGTGAATACCGCAGAGACACTATTGACATAAATTTGTCATCTCGTGATGTTAGAATATTTGTGTAATGGAATTTTGTATTTATTTGAATTGAAAAATAAATACGTTTATTTTATTGACATTATTTTAACTATAACTTTTACAGTATTCTGCAGAGGAAAAACTAATATTACGATATACGAATACCATTTTACGAGTAAACAAATAATTTAGATGTATAACTGTTATCTTTCTAAACAAGTTTCTAAGGCGCGAAAATTTTATGGCAGATTATAGAACGTGAAAATGTGCGAACAAATATAAAATTCACTTTCTAAAAAATATACGACTTCACAGTTTCTCACACTGGTTATAATCTCAATTCTCCTGTTACAAAAAATTATCACCTTTTACTTCTCACGTGCTTCGTGTGTTTAATTTCTTCTTGCAAAGAAGAACATTTTTGCATACACAGAACAAATTTATAAAAAAAGATACAACAGAATTCTTATATGAAAGTGAAATTGAGACCGTAAACCAAGCTCTCATTGAATAATTCATAAGAATGACTAGGAAGCCCATACAGGTAATATAATAAAGCCGAAAACCGGCCTTTAACGCGATCAAGAGCTCCGTAAAGAATTCACACGGAAGGTACAAGACGCTATCAAAAAGTGGATCGACCGGATCCTTTGGTCTTCAACTTTCCACACAGCTCGCAGTTCAGATTCGTAAGAAAAGTATTGCGGAGTACTTTACAAAAATTGTTTTCATAAAAGAAAATTATAATGGAAAGTAAAGATATAAGTATTACATTTATACTACAGCGAAAATTTGCTTTTGCTACTAAATAAGACTATACTTATTTACATAAATTAAAAAATTCAACCAAGTATATTTTACTTGTATTATACTTGTTTAGTGAAAGTCTATCGAAATATCGTACTGAATCTTTTAAGTTTTTTTCATTTGTATAGTATGAAATAACGATTGTTACTTTTAATTAATCTTTCTATATTATGGCTATAGGTTTGCAACTTAAACTTACCTGCTAAAAAAATTTCATATAAAACGATTTAGCTATTTGTTATTATTTTATTGTACAATTAGTTCAATAGTTGAGTTAATATGTCAATAATTTAAAAAACATTACAGTGTCTAAGTACAGAAACAACAGTATGCAATTTTTGATACCTCTCGTGCTAATTTGAAAAAAAATTTGAGAACCACTGCAATTATATGATTTTTGATATCAAAATATATAAAATTGATCACACCTGTCGTATGTTATAAGTATAAAATTGTACGCTCAGTGTGCCTACCTTAGGTTCGTAGTCAGTCGGCCTCCCTCTTCCCAAGAACACAAATTTCGTACATAATATAGATCTACCAGATCTACCATATTATCATTGTCAAACTAATGATATCCGACAAGACTGTTGGTCATCATTTCAAACACTTTCACCTTCACGCAAGGTCTAAGACAATCCTAAATATCGAAGTGGACTTTCCCAAAGTGAATGATTTTGATCCAATTTTTTAACACACTTTTCATTGAAGCTATCGTGTGTGGTCTTGGTAATCGAGCTTTCTTTTTCTTGACAATCATCCCGAGTAATATCCTTTGGCAAAATAAAAATTATGTTTAAAGCTTATTAGGATATTGAATTATGTTACAAAATTACTTTCCCTTTTCTGTATTAGTTTCTCACTTTTTATATTATAATGTTTTCAACTAACTGCAATATTTATTTTTAAAATATCTTTGAACTTATATTATTTTTCCATACAGAAGATTACTTTTAATATTAATTGACCCCTTGAGTGATGGGCAAAGAAGCGCTTGTATGTCGAGAATGCAATCAATAACGTAAGCTACGGGTATTTTTTTATTATTTTTTAGTATTTTTGTATTAGAGTTTGGATACTTAAATTTTTATAATAGATTCTTGCTGATTAATAACAATTTAACAAAGACCAACGATCCATCTAATGACTTTAATGGTTCATCACCGATAGAATGGGCGTAAATTTACATTCAATCTCATCTCTAAATTCTACAATTTCGTTATGTTTGATCGAATCCGGAACGACGCGTCGGGCTTCGGGACCCTATGCCCTGTAAAGGGCAGATATGACCTTCTGAAATATGCTGGTCTGAATAGGCTGGTCTGAAATATGACCTTCACCGGAGATGTCTTCCAGTAAGGTAATAGGATCGGGCATTACTTCCACACCAAGGTGTCGGAAGTCCCCCGCCAGCTAGGCCAATATAGGGTGCGGCGGCAATGGAGGATTAAAAAAAAAAAGCCATCTAGTCTCAAATCTACATTACGTCGTTCAAAATAATGTTTCTTCTATTGACTGTCAATTTGCAAGTATTGATAATGCGAAATTGAGGAAAAAAGATTATAAAAGTATTGATTGAAAAAGCTAAAAGTTAAGTCTTCTTTCATTAAAAATGATTACTTTTTCAAGAAATTACGAGCAAACCGTAACAAAAAACAAAACCGTACGAAAATAGTTAAAAATGTGTCTTCTTTGTAAAGGAAGAAGGTACCGAGTTTTGGCCATACAATCGTTTGAGGAGGAAACTTCCGAGGCCAAAGGCAGAAGCGGTACTCATAAAAGCGAGCGGAGACAATAAGATATCCTACGCCGGTATGCTAAAGGCGCTGAAGACTAAAGTGAGTCCGGACGAAGTCGGATCCAAGGTGGGGAAGATCCGTAAGACCAGAAATGGAAACCTGCTCATAGAACTTTGGAAGGATTCAAAGCTAGAGGAGGTAAGCGGAGCTATCCGACATGCAGTAGGGGTCGAATTGCTCGTAAGACCGATGGTTCCAACGGTCACCATAGAGCTAAGCAACCTGGAGGAAACGACCACAGAAGAGATAAGAGAAGCTTCTATCGCTGCCCTAGTAGAGGCGACTCCAGACCAAGTCGAAGTAAAGGCTCTTCACGTAGGATCAAGAGGGACCAAAGCGGCACTCGTAGTGACACCAAGAGCTATAACGACTGCAAAAGTGTTAAAGCCAGAGTTAGAAAATTTTTCAAAGTTTTTCAATGTTTTATGTACATTGACAAAGTTCAATTTATTTTTGCATTTCTTGTATCATTAAAAAAGTTCCTCCATTATTCAATAAAGATTTGATGTAATAATAGCTGCAAAATTGGAATTGGCTGGGTTAATACAATAGCAAACGAAAAGAAGCTAGTCATTGGATGTTTTAAGTACCTGGAATTCGGACACATCACCGCAGAGTATCCCAAGAATATCCTGGAGAAGCTGTGTTACAGATGCGAAGAGCCAGGACACTTTGCTGCAGGGTGTGGTAAACCATATAAGTGCCTTGCTTGCGAAGCTACTGGAAAAACCCCCGGCCACAGAACGGGGGATGTTACATGCGCCGCTCTTCGGATAGCTAGGGGGAAGCTGGACCACCGCGAAAACGGAAATGGCGAACTTTTCTAGCGTAAACATGCTGCAGATCAACCTCAAACGGTCTTAGGATGCACAAGACCTTGCTATACAAACCATGAGGGAAAAAGATGTAGGTATACTCGTTATCACAGAGCAAAACTGAGATCTCCACAACGCAATGTGGTTTAAGGACAAGAGAGGCGATGCGGCAATATATGACTGCAAGGACAAGCACTACAGGGCCAGAGAAGTGATATCTGGCAAAAGCTATGTAGGCGTGGCTCTAGGACAGCTGGCTATATTCAGTTGCTACTTCTCTCCGAACGTCGTGGACATGCTGGTAGAGCTAGACCTGGCTGCGCTAGAGAAACACATCCGAAAATGTAAGGGCCCACTTATCTTGGTGGGTGACTTCAATGCCAAAGTGAGGACATGGACAGGAGAACCCCGGGACCCCTGAGACGACCTACTTGAAAAAATAATGGCGGCCTATAACCTCGCAGTGGCAAACCAACCTGACGTGCACACTTACGAGAAGGGAATTGCTAGATCAGTTTTGGACCTGCTATTTGCAACTTCGGAAGTCACAAAGAACATTTCATCCTGGGAGATGTTAGATGCAGAGTCACTCAGCGATCACCGATATGTATCGAAGAAACTCCTAGAGAAGCAAACCCCAACGGAGAAAGTACAAAACGAAAGAACTGCGACAAATTCCTACAGCGAATTAGCACAGCTAACTTGGAAGGTTCTGCTACAGCAAAAGAAGTAGCCATAGCGGATGCGTGTGATGCGCCGATGCCACGCAGGCCGTCAACCTACCACAGGAAACTAGCCTACTGGTAGAACGAGGAGTTGGCGGGACTAAGGAATGAGTGTAACAAAGGTAGAGGGACTTCCAGAGAGCTAGGGAAGCAAATAGGCCAAACGCGGTAGAGGAGCAAGAGACATACAAAGAAGCCAGGAGGATTCTCAGAATAGCAATCCGTAAATGCAAAACGGATAGCTGGAAAAACCTTATGGAGACGATCAACAGCGATCCATGGGGCTTACCATACCAGATCGTGATGGATAAACTCCGGAGGTCGCAAGGACCAAGTGTGCCGGAAGACGAAGAAAGTCTGCGGAAAATTGTGGAAGTACTATTCCCAACGGGAGAGCCTAGGACTAGCTTTCCAAACCAAGAACGTAAAGAAACAGGAGAGCATTTCACGATCTTTAATCTGGAACTTTATGTCATTCATCCCGCGTTGACACAAATTATACAGATTTCTCAAAGGCTTTTCATAAGGTGAGTCATTATCATCTGTTATCCAAACTTAGGAATGTTGGTGTGCGAGGAAATATTTTTAATGTTATTGTGTCATATTTATCGCGTAGGTCACAAGCTGTAAAAATTGGAAATAGTGTATAGAGTTCCATTCCTATTACATACGGTGTCCCGCGGGATCACACATAGGTCCTTTATTGTTTTGGGTATTCTTGAGTATTTTTGATTTAAAGTTTTAACGACTTTATAAATTGTGTTAGAGCAGCTACAGAAACATCAACCGCAACAGCAGAAACAGAAGCAGAAGTAGAACCCGAAGGGGGCCAAGCTGGACGCGATTGTGCCGCAAAGTCCCGTAGACTGCAAGACGCGGACATTTTGTCAACGATACGGACCGCCGTTAAACCAAAAGATAGCGGGATTAACAAGAGCAAAAATTATCCAATTGTCCTGAAATTTGGCACAGATGTAGTTTTTATATATCTTCAGATCAAGTTCGTTGCCCAAAAAAATCGGTCCATTACGAAAAAAGATATTTTCAGAAAAAAATTATTTTAGAAAAAATTTGCGTTTTCGTTGTCGCGCGATTTTACTATTACAAAGCTTCCTCTAGGAGAAAGCAAAAATGCGATATGAAATAGCTGTTATTTTAGTCGGAACTATTTTTTAAGATACTGTAATAACAGAAATCTCTTGTTTTTTTTTAAGAAAATTATCGCAGTGGTTCGGTTTACAGCCTTGAATTGAGTTTCCCGATTATTTTGCTACTAGACAAATAAACTCTATTCTATTCTATTCTATTCTATTTCATCGAAGGGTTCAGTTAGATATTGTTGTATTTTTAGAAGCTTCAATGTATAAAAAATCTAAGACCAAAATAGTTAAAATTAATTTCTCATACGTACACCTATACGTTTTTGCTTCCTGAAAGAGGAAGCTTTGTAATGGTGAAAAAAATTTTTGAAACAAAAAATATTTAAAAACATGTTTTAAGACTTTTGACACAAAAATCTGTCGTTTTTAAGCAAAAATTTTTTTCGTGTCTGTATGTATGTGTGTGTGTGCCCGCTATAACTTTTGAACAAATTGACCGATTTTCATCGGGTAAAGCTTTTTCTCTTCGTTTCGAACGAGAATAGTGATAGCTTAACCTATTTTTTCATTATTTCGTTTTTCTTTTGTTTTATAACCAAAAAACGATTTTGAATTTTTCCTTTTTTTGATTTTTAAGGGCGCTAAGTACTTTTTTTTATCTTTGAGTTATTATAAAAACAAATTTTATAACAAATTATGTGCCACATTACTAACTCTAGAAAAAAATACTCTCGAAACTACAAAAAATATACCAGGTAGGCTATGTCATAAGTTTTATTTAGTTTGATAAGTAATTACATACGAATTTAAGTTTCGAGAATATTTTATCTCAAGATCATTGATTAAATTGTCACGTTTATCTTACCTATAATAGTATATTACGTTCCTAGGCCGGGAAATAGGATATTACATTCGTGTGTAGATTGCCGTCCTCGGTTTCACCTCGGACGGCAAACACGCGAATATGATATGCTATTTTCCGGCCGAGGTGCGTATACTATTTTTCTTCATACCCTGGCTCGAAAGTTCGCCAAAACATGCACGTTTTG
>UXGD01004098.1:0-18122 GCA_900474315.1 Torymus auratus
ACATTCTTGACACCACAATCTTGATATTGTATTGAAAACTGTATATAAATATTGTATCGATTATTGTCTTGAATATTAAGGCAGGACAATACAATATCAAGATTAATCTTGCTATATCGAGCAGCCGGTAGCGTTTATAAAATCTATTAAGAAAAGCTTGGTCACTCACCTCCCTGTAATTCATTAATAAATTTCAAATTGTAAAAATTCCTAATTGTATAATCTTCGCTAGTCCTGAAGAATTTTCGACAATATAAACAATTTTCCCAGCAATTTCGAATTAAAAAACACCATTACACCGTTACCGAATAAATTTATCCCCTTTTATTAGTTCTACTTTTATTACGCTCAAACGAATTATACCATCGCTTTCGACACTTTAGCATCCACCTATATAGATATGAAACCTCAGCCAACGTCTTAAATTATATAAAAACAGCCGCAGCAGAATTTAAGTGGCAGCTCCGCTGACATCATAAAGAACCCTCGCAGGCCTCATTCAATCAGAAAGCCCATAACAAACACACCTATCAATGCAACACTTCGCTCGCAAACACACACACCGCCGTGCGCGTAGCCGCTCTACACCAACATAAAAATTCAATTCGCAACTTATACTCGCAGAAGCGCGCGCGCGTACACTCGGTTACCCAATCTGTCTCCTCTAAAAATAGAACTCTACACACACTATATATGCGCGAATCATTAATGCGATTGTGTTTTCCGCGCTTTCCGCGTATAAAAGCTCGAGCTCGCTCGCTTGCTCGCTGTCATGTAATCGGAGTAAATCACCAATGTCGATGGAATAAAGCGCTCGTGGCCGCGGCGGTACACGTACACGAATTACGTAAGCGCCGCCGCCGAGCGTGCGCACACATATGTGCATCCTGCATGCGCGCGATTTCCACAATCGCCGAGCGCGCGAAGGAGTACAAGAGCGTATGTTAGTTACGCGAGCTGTTATCGTGCGCGCGCTGACGATTGTAGGAGTATAAATTCGAGGGGGGCGATTTTTGCAGGGAGCAGAGGTTGGACGTTTAATTAGGCGCGTGCGTTGTAGGGAGAGAGAGAGGAGAGAGTACACCCACGTTTCCGTTATTTGTATGCAGTTGCCGGAGAGAGAAAGAGAGGGAGATGTAGGGCTTAGGAGCGTATGAAAAGTGGAATGGAGAAAGGAATTGGTCTTGGATGATTCATAGGTGAATATAGAGTGTGATATGTACCAGCTTCGTATGAAAACTTTTGTTGTGAATTATTCACTCAACCATTACTTATTCTTAAAAAAGTATCAATAATCAACACATCAATTTTAATCAAAACCATCGCATCATTTTTCCACCAATTTCATAACAAATTCAACCTACTTCAAAAAACAAAAAAAAAGTACGCTCATCTAAATTTTAATGCCCCGACGAATGTTTGCAACAATTCGTTACACACAGACTCGCCATAATAATGCTGATGAGGTTGCCGCCGCCGCCGCTGCTCCCTTCGACGCGCGCACTTATATAGGTGTATATCGCGCGCTGGGACTTACGTAAGGCGCACGCGATCGTTTATGTACGGCGCGCGGGGGGATTCGCGTATATGTATACATATACGTGTATGTACCTATATATACACTCGGTGCCGCTGATTTACAAAACTAGATGGGCATCGCGGAGCCCCCATTGAAATTTACGCTCGTGCGCGAGCACCGACACGTGTTAGTGTCCGGGGCATAAAGCACTTTTCATTGCGCGCGTGCGCCGCGCGGTTTGGCTCGTCGTTATACGTGCGCGGAGAATACTATATGGTTTCTAGAATTTTGTGGTTTATGAACAATGTTTTGGTGTATTTTCTTGAAATTTAGGCTTGTAGTTCAATAAAAAATATATTTTTAATAATGATTTTTTAAAAATTAACTATATCCGATACCTATATTGTATGCAACATATATTATAGTTCCTCATACTTACTTCATCGTTACAACGCACAAAATACTATATTAATCTCGAAATATATTAAGAAATCTTCATCGCCGCATACAAAACTCATTCGAAAGTCTCGCATTTCGCATCATAGCCATTACCATACCGCAAAAACCACGCATCAGCCCAATTACTTCGCGCCCATCAGCCAACCTACTTTTTCTCCCTCTAACAACAAATCGCGTAAAAATCTCTCGACTCGCGCTCACAACACTACTCTCTTTCTCTCTCGCGCACTCGTATTACAAGTGAAAAACGAGGCATTAGCCCCGCCGCGCCGTTGACGCAAGAAGTCTCCCTCTCGCACTTTATTAGTTTGCAGCCTCGCACATACATATACAGACAGAAAGTAAAAAGTCGAATCCGCCGATCTATCACTTATACTCGCGCGTGTGTTTCACATACTTACTATGCGTGTATAAATTCGCAAAAGGCTAGGAGAGGCGACGGATTAACGTATTACGGTTCCACGCGCGTGCGAGAGCGCTGTTTATGCGCGGGATTGAATTAAGATGTGTGCGCAGGGAAATTCGTCGTTTTGCAATATGGGTAGTGTGCGCGGGGAAAGATGTTTTCTTCTTATGGTTGAAAAAAAGGGTGGATAAGGTATATATCGCGTGTGGCTGAGGCTTACCTGGCCGCTCGGTAGGATTTAAGCGCTGAGGAAGGTCGTAAAGAGCATGGCGTTGCTTACCTGGAACAGAAAAGGAATAAGGCATGTTAATTATCAATATTATCGTACTTTTTACGTAAAATATAGTTTACATCTATATTATATTTGGCACTGATTATTTTGTTGTCTCAATTATTCCTCTCATGCCCCCTTATCACGTAAGTATATGCTATTTTTCTATCCGATATATAAGACACATCCCAGCCGCTCTTATCACTCTTATCCATCTCCACATATACCATAACCGGCCCTTACACGATCGGTCCAAAGTCCGCATCTATCTCCGGATCCATCGTCAACATCATCTCTCGCGCCTCCCAGACAGCCTTGACGTAAGGCCGAAATTAATCGACTAAAAATAAACACACATACAGTTCAGTTATCAGACCTGGCCCCTCGGTCGTAATCCTAATCTCGCTTGGCGCGTAATAAACAATACCGATAAGACCCTTCGCGCGTAGTAGTTGTCGTCCACGCCCGCCGCCGCAGCGGGAATCCCACGTCGGAGAGTTATCTCTTAATTAACGAACGCCGTCTGCGGGAAAAACGGATACACGCGCGTGTATCTATATATGCGTGTTTAATTTTCTCTCGTGCGTGTGGTGCGTCTGAAAAAACCCGCGGATTAATAAATACGTGAGAGGGTGGAAAGTATAGTTGCGTTTCGCGCGAAGATCGAGGAAAAGGTTTCGTGTGTTAGAGACGTGTGGTATGGGTATATTTAATGGGAAAAGGAGATCGTCAGGGTTGATTGAGGGCGGCTGATGATCATGTTTTCTAATTAATGCGCGGATGAGATATCGAGGAGGGAACCGTATGGGAACAGACGAAAGATTTGTTTGTACTGGTGGTATAAGTGTTTCGGTAGGTGATGAAAATATATTTATATGTTTTTTGGGTTGGAAAGATATTAGTTTGGAATTGATTTTAACGGTAGAAAAATTCCCAACGAAAGTAATAATATATACTTATATTGAACCAAACAACCATGTTCCACAATTCAACGCACTCGTGACATAACATCACCCAACCCTGGTGACACCTTTATCCCATCTCCGCATGCCCATCCACCTGTTCTCCCTCGTTTCCTCGTTCTCTTCTCTACCAAACACGCAACGCCGCGCCGCGCGTAATAATTATTACTCAACTCGGCGCTCGCAAGTTCATCGGCGCACTCTCGCATCAGGGGTCACGGCGGAGGGTCAGCACGCGCCGGCGCACGGCGACCCGTGGGAGCTGCCGTCTCTCTCCTCCTCTTCGCCGCACACGCGCGTTCTTTATGGACTTCTTCGCTGTGCGCGCGAGCCTGGGGATGTTTTCTTCCTTTTGCAGCGGCGGATTTGTTTAATCCATACCTCGGAAGTGGATTCCACGGTTATGGATTTATGGGGAGGAGGGTGGGTTCGGTGTGAAAGGAGTTTTTTTGGTTTTGAGGTGGAGGTGTGGATGCGGTTTAGCGTGATGGTGGGATGATGTTGGTGGGTGGATTTAGAGTATGCGCTTGGTTCTTTTACTATGTTTGTTCATTTTTTAAAGCAATAAGTGAATTTTTTGAATTTGAAAAGATTTTAGTAAAACAAATTTTGTTCTCTGATTGCGAATGAAGGTATTCTATTGAATGACAGTCTTAAAACATTCTTATGATAATTCAGTTTGTAAAATTTTTGTAAAGGCAAAATGACAATATCCTATTCATTCTGATAATTTCATCTAGACTTGCGTATTCTTCAGTTAATTATTTTACTTATACTACAACCACTTACAACAAAGGTTTTATCAACGAACAAATCAGAAACACAACTACTTACACCAAAAAAATCTCCAATCTAAGAAATCTCATCATATTCCATAATTACTCGGAGCAACCTCACGAATGAAGACTTCTTGGCAAAAAAACGACACGACCGCACACAATCACTCATCGCGCGGAGCTCGCCATCCAAACAGCCAATTAGAAAATTGAAAATCGCCCGAACGCCGCGCACACGTGTGTAACGCGATACACATATCCTCGTCCCCGTCCAATAAAACTCTCTCTCTCTACGTTTTCCGCGCACGTCGGCTCATTCATCACGGCCGTATCAAATTTTTCCAGTGCGTCCGATTCGCGCGAACATAATGCATCACGCTCGCGCGTCTTATTACACGATGCCGAGCGCAAAACGCTCAAACGTGCGCGCGAGGATCGAAGCCCATTAGTGTAGAGAGCTGCGCTATAACGACGAGTTTTCGTATAGCGCGAAGAGAGTCTAATAGCGCGAAAGAGCCGCACGATCGCGCGTGTAAAAAGAGCGACGATTTGCGCAAAGCTTGAGGTGTGCTATGGTTGGCTGATGTGTGACGGTGAGGGGATTTTGAACGGTTGCTGATTGATGCCTTTTGTCGTGGTTTTTCGAGGTGATCGTGTGCCCCGGCACGTGAGGTGAGATGATGATGATGTTTTAAAGATGTTCGAGAGATTAATAATTTTGCTGAGGTAGCCGATAAAGGTGTCGTAGGTTTGGAAATCTTATTCCATTATTTTTAAGTTATATGGGTAGTTTTAAAAATAACAAAGTCATTGCACGGAAAAAATAAAACAGTAAAATCAACTGAATTAGTGTAGTAATAATTACATTTTTCCAAAAATGGAAATTCTACTCTTAAAAAATTTAAATTCTACTTAAAAAAAAAGGAAATTTTGACTTCTTAAGAATGGATATGAATGAAGATTCTACTTAAAAAAAAAGTGAATTCTACTTTTTAAGAATAGAAATTCTTATACCGATATTTTAGAAAATAAAAAAAGAACTTGCCACTTTATAGTCAAATTAACTGTAAAAAAACTAGAATTTGCTGATTATTTTTTCCGTGTGACAAAAGGATGAAAGAGTAATTGAAAATAGTACATATACCTATCGTAACTGCAAAAATTTCTTAATCAAAAGCAACTTTGTAATATTTCAACGAACAATTAATAACAGTATCACATTGCATTATACAATAACCATAATATATAAATTTTACATAAGTTACATTATATGATCCAATTTTTCATCAAAAAATAAAATACCATGCATTAATTTCGTAATCACAGCTAATGATTTGTTTAGCTTCCTTATTAGTCATACACACTTCACAATAATTCCATTACATTGCAAAACTTAACGTATAAACCTATACCAAGGCACAAATCAAAACACCCGTGGCTTGCAAAAATTCCACGATTTACTCCACCGCGGAAACTCTGCACAGGCTGCACAGTAACTATATTTATATCGCGTGGCGCACGCGCGCGGACTATCAAAATATTTCTAATCCTATTTTAAAATGTAACAACTTTCACTTGCGCAAGCGCCCATACCGCATGCACCGTACAAGCGCTATACTCTCTGTATACAATATCATTCCAAACTGTTTCCTCCTCTCTCCGCTTATAGCGTATCAATTTCCATCTTCGGCTACCTCAATTTTTCGCGCTCGCGCTGATTCTAATGTTACTCCTCGGGGGTATATATCAATTTTTCTCACCTCCGTGCGGCACCTAATGATTTTAAAATGAACGTCGAAGGTAATTACGCCGCCTTTTCTTTTGCGGTCGCGATGCTTAGCTAATTGAGCCTCATTTGGCGAATTATCCTCTCCTCTCGCGGACGACGTATACCTATATATACCCCCGCAAGGAGGCAGAATTAATTACGCGAGCTCCCTTCCTCCCCCCGGAAGTGGCCAACAGACGTCTAATTATAACTGCCCGGTCGCCGCCGCCGTTGGATAAAACTTATGCGCATTCCGATAATAAATCGGGCATTTTTAGCGCGCGCGCGTCGAGAGAATCAATTCGTGCCGTCATTGCCGGTAATGCAGGTGTATATGTATATAGTACAAGAGTGCTCCCCGGCTAATTTGAATGATGGAAATGGACTCGCCGATGGTAATTACGAGTATTTCGCCGAGGCGAGGTTAATTATCGGTAGTTACTTTGACGTTCCAGCCATGATTATCTGTACTTACAGTGCATTTGTAGTAAAGATCGCTTTATGATTGGAAATTGATACGGCAGTTTTTAACGGCATTATGTGTGTATGTAACGCCGTGTATGTGATTCGAAGTGAGCATCTAATGGCACTTATGAAATCTTCCTATAAAGTGTTTCGAATTATAACCCTTTGTATGAAAAAATGAGATACTTTTATACAGTTGAACGATTTAACTTCTCCGAAGGTGTAATATTACAGAAAATTTCTTGTAATTATTGCACTTTTATCTCGTCTTTTATATTAATACGAATTAAAAAAAAATATATATATTGAAACATAAGTAATCATTATTTTAACGATTTGATTGATTTTATTCGCCGTTCTTGGAATAACTTCAATGCTATTAAGCACTGTAATCTCGCAAACCTTTTCATTTTACAGCGACTCGAAAGAATCCACGTAAAAACCTTACGCTATACAGTTTTAACACACATACACATACTCTCTCTCTTCATTCCCCATAAAAATAACAGCCTTTACATGTTATTCATCTCAATAAAATTCCTTTTAACCCCGCTATCGCCGAGCTCTCCTTTAAAATCGTCCGAAATTCAAGTGTTTCCAATCCCAATTACACCACTTCGCATACAATGTATACGTATATAATATCCCTCAGCTTCTTTCCAAGCGTTGCAACATCTCGCAAGCAAAATTCCCAGCATCTCGCCTCCTCTCTTGCCCTCTAAAAAGATAAAATAAAAAGAATCCAATCGCTCCCAAAAAACGCCAGTCCCATAAAAAATCTCCAACACGGCAATCTCGGCCGCAGACCTCACAGCAGCGTCTTATCTCACCTGCTTTTGGCTGCAAATTATCACGCGATGCGCGTGTACAGCTTTCTCTCTCTCTCTCTTAAGAATTCGGCGCGTTCCTCTTTATCACCTACTTGGCCCGCGCGCGTCGGCAGCCGAGGGCGAGCATTAGGAGCAAACGATATCGCGGCACGCAACGCCATAGCGTAACCGGTGAATTTTGATCGTACGCGTGCGCGCGCACGTAAGGTTTGCTTGTAGTTTTTGCTTTATGTCCTTCGTTAATGTTATTGAGAACACCGGAGTTGCGCGCGGAAGATTGGGAGACGAGGACGATGATGATATGTTATTACTGTAGCGGGAGAAGTCGACCCACCACCACGGGAGATACATTCAAAAGAGGTTGGTGTGCGTGTGCGCGTGTGTGCACGGAGAGGAAGGATCGCTTACTATTAAGACATTTCTTGGAGAACATTAGCTAATATTGTTAATGAGTATTTTATTTTATGTTGTGAAAAAAGTATTTTATTAATTGAAAGAAATGGAAGTAACCCAGTAAAGTGAAATACGCCGCCTTTAGTATCAAATTACGCTATACATAATGACGAAAATGTTAAAAAACGTTTTAAAAAAACGCTGCCAATTTATTAGCACGCAGCTTCCTCTAAATTCATTTATCATTTCTATATGTATGGTATATATAGAAATATGTTTATTCATTCTGTACATGTTTTTTCAACACGGAAAAAAAATCAGTCTTCAGCCATAATGTAACACATACAACTTGATGAATAAAGATATGTCCAATATGTCATGCACAAATGATTGAAATGTAAAAAATTAAAACTACAATGAGCAGATCTTGCGACAAATTTATTGTACGCATTGATGTCAGGCCTATTATAGATTTTTTCCTTTTTGTTTTTTGTTAATTCAGACAAAAATAAAGAATTGAATTTGTTGCAATGCGTTTATTGAATAAGGTTTTTTATTTCTGTCTTAACATTTATAAATTATTATAAAGTTAAATTATTATATTCAAAATATAATGGTTTTTAATGCATGATCATGCTAATCAAACGTTATAATTACTATTTTTTTTAAATTAGTTTTTTCATAACAAAATTATATGTGCTAAAGATTAATGTGTGCTAATTTTCATCAAGATCGAACAAATACTTTTTGAGATATTTGATATTGAAAATTTTCGTATTTTACAAAGTCAATTTCTTTGATACCTGATAGTCACTTTTCTTCTACGCAAATTAATATTTAAATAAATGTATACATTTATTATTTAATGCTCTCTGAAAAATCGTTATTACTAAAATTATAAATTTTGTTATTAAAAATTAATTAAAGGAATCAGTAAATTAAGTTTAAGGAAGCCACGGGCCAATGTATTGGAATCGGTTTTTTTGTATTAAGTGAAATTGTTGAACAAATAACAAAGAACAACAAGTAACAACAAAGAACAGCAACAAAGAAAAGAAATTTTTTTACCGAAATTGATTAACAAAATTTTGTTGTGAAAAATTTAGTTTTGGCATTTAAATTTAACAAAAGAAATCGATAAATTAGTTTGAGGAAGCAATGTGCCAATGAATTGACGGCGGCTTTTTATTTGTTTTAAGATGCAAAGGGTTTATTTTTATTTGGGAATAATAGAAAAATTAAATTAAATTCATATACTAAATTTTTATTAGATCTTATGATATGTAATGTTTTACACTGGATTAATTGAATGATATTATTAAATGAATCTGCGTCCTCATTAATATAATTATACTTTTGAAACTTATTACAGCTGTACATTGATTTAAAATTTTCAGAATTTCTAAAATTCAAACTATACATAAAACAAAATTTTTAACTGTGAAAGTCCATTCAGATGGTAGCGGAGCGGGCGTTACTTCTAGGCAGGCACGCCTTACTTCTATAAAACTTGAACTGTTCTTCGCCTTGTTGTTTTCTCCCACAATTTCTTCGGAAAGATTCGTCATTTTACTAATTATTCAGTGATTTTTCTTATTCTCAAACTACTTAATATTCTTTATAATAGCACTGAGTATACAGGAACAATAGAGTAGTTAGTAGCAACAAACACACTTCTCTACTATTCTAAAGGCGTTCAAATACTAATTTAGTGGATTTTTTTTAAATTTTACTTGTCGGTTTACTCATGTCGGAAAACAAAATAGAGTAAAAGAATTTCCTCATGGGAAATAATTCCCATGCAAATTCATTCCATTATTTATCGCTTTACATACATTATTTATTTGAGAAATCCTAATGCGTTTATTTATAGTAAATTTATGCATTTACGATATTGATTTTCAAAGTTTGTAGATTGTTCTTCATGATCCAAATATTGAACTCCTTCATTTTCTGCAAATATTTCAATATCAAGTTGTCTTTTCAAAAATTCCTCGTAAGCTTGTTCCACGATGAATTTTCTAAAAGAGAGTACGTCCATTTAGACGACAATATTATTTTCAGGGTATGTTATACAACTTCTAACATGATCTAGAGATTGATCGCGTATTACTATTGCATATCGTAAATTAAAGGAATATGAAGATTTTAATATCATTATAATAAACTATATACAATATAAAAATAACCAATTTGAATTTTCTTCTATAAAACTTTTCTCGTGATCCTTGAATCAATATTTTGACAGATAATTGAAGTTCGTTAACGGTTCTTCGTCTAGATTGTTTCCACTAACAACTTTTTGACGAAGATAAGTATTCTTGAAATTCACTAATTATATAAAAGCTTATCTTAAAGTTCTTAATCTTCTTTACACTCTTCATTGTAGCGGGGAAATTTTTTTTTTATATTTTATAGCTTTTTGGTCTGTTTAGGATGATATAAAATAAGTTTTAAAGTTCAAATTGCAAAATAATAAATATGTATGGATAAGTATTAATAGGTAAGATATTAATATGTATGGATAAGTATTAATAGGTAAGAAATAATTACATGACACTTTTATTTGTAATTTGTTTATAATTATATTTTCAATTTATTATTAATCTTCAGTATTAATTCACTATTCGGTTGTGCACGACGCGAAATGCACGATCCCCTACGCAACTTTCATGCACATAAAAAGGCCCTCTCATGCAATTGTTGAGAAAAATACGGTGTATAACAGGGGAATAAGAGCTATTTCAAGCGAGGGTGAGATGTTCAGCACGAGTTGGAATCGGGGCCGCCCGAGACGTAGACGTGAGTGAAAACTCCTTGAATGAAGTGAGTGAAGAAGCAATTACCTCGAATTCTTATTTAGTGTCCACTGACAGAAAACTTCGATATATATGTATATACAACATTTTAAATAAATGATACATGAATCCTGAAATAATTTAATAAATCTATTTAATTGAGAAATTTAAATACCTTATTTTTAATATTTATCGTTTACACAACACTTACAAGCTGTCAACAATTAATAATCTATGCAATGAACTCCAAAGAGATACATATATCTCCAAACGATTCGGAAAATCTGTTGAAAATTCGTAATAAATCAATTTTATCATACGAATCCAGCATCTCTGCACGCACACCTGCGTTCACTTCAGAGTTTCAAAGCGGACATTCGAGTAAATTACTTTCGAGAAATTTTTGGCCGCGCTTCTCGAGGTGTGACGACGACGACGACGACGCGATTGAAGGCTGCACGTAAATGTAATAATGGCGATGCGGACGCTAAGGAGATGATGACGGGGACGAGCCGCTTCTGGGAAGCGATTGCGCGGCTTTTGCGAAGTGACTTTTAAAGCGATGCGGCAGCATATCGACGAAGATAATGCGTTTATGGGGTGATTGGAGCTCGAGGTTTTTGCGTTATCGTTGAGAGATTTTTGGAATTTCGGGGAGTTTTGGAAAGCGAAGTGTAAGGAAGCGTCGTGTTTTTACGTACAAAGTATATAAATTGTTACTGTTATGACGATGTATAATGGTTACGAGAGTAAACATTTTAATGTTAAGTGGTCGAAGACATTTTCGAATTAGGCGATTGATATTTTTATGATAAACTGAATATACCGTATAGCGGTTTGACACGGCATCAATTACACATGCATAGAACTTTTCTAGATTCCAATTAACATGTGTGTTTATAATAACCGACAAAAATTGGTAATCACATGGCAAACGAAAAAGTTACACATTAAACGACCAACCATTAATTACGCTATATCTTTTCACTCCCCGAGACTTTTGTTCGCCGCTTATATATTTGTCGTACGGTACTTTAATTATACAAGAATTATCAAAGGCTCTTTTCTCCTCTTAAGGAATTTCATTAAAGCCAAATTAAATCCTTCGCCAATAGCCGTCGCTTTATCGCCTTCTAAATATATACTTTTCGCGTCGATAAAAAAAAACCGAATAATTTATACACGAGTGCACGTCCTGGCGATGTGAAATAAAAATTTCTGTTTATTTTCAGTACTTCCTCTACACACACACACACAAAGGCAGCCTTGCATTACGAATCCTATTAGATTAAGAAATCAACGTCTGAGATCTGCCGATGATCGAGCAGAAATTCAAATGCTCGTGCATCAGCCACGCCTTGGCAGCGCTGACCGCAATCACCGATGTATTGTTGTCAAATAAAAGGATCGCGCGGATGTAAATGTAAGCTTTAGATAAGAGGAGCGCGTGTCTACGGAGCACTGACAAGGGTTAATGACATAGTTACATTGGTTCTCAGAGTTAAGGTCAGAGTTCATAGTAACAGGAACTTGAACGTTTTCTTTTTGGAAAATTTTTGCAATTATGTGCCTGTACTTGATTGTATCGTCGTTTCTTGTACATCTGGTCGATCTGCACGAAATATAATATAATTAAACGTATTATTACAATGTATTTGAGAGAATTACTCTTATATACAAAGTGTATACGTTGCACACGAATACAATAAAACTATTCCAGCAAACCCCTCAACTTAATTAAATGCTTTTACGTTCAACATTTTTTCCCCGCGCGATACGCTCGCGTCACTTAACTAAATACACTCGTCGCCAGTTACAAGCCAACTAAACCGATACGTCGAATAACGAGCTCGCGCGGCCAAAAAAGAGAGAAAAAGGCCTTCCAGTGCGCGAGTTGCAAAAGTGCATCAATTTAAATCACCGCGATATCGTTAACTCTCTAGCGCACGCGCGAATATTTGCCGACTTGTAAGTGCGCATACCGCCGCTCGATACCGCTGCGCGTATATATATGTACACGCTCGCAATTAGTCAGGCCGTGTGTATAAGCGCTCGTCTCATTTCTCTCCTGTCGCCGAGCGCGCGTGTCTCTATCGCTCGGTTCGCGCCTCTCCGCAGCTTTTCTATTTTCGCGCGGCTTTTTGGTTTTTATTTGGTTTTGCCGTGGTTCTGAGCGATGGGTCTTCGAGGTGGATGATGTTTAGGAATGTGATTTTTTTCTGGTGGGGTGTGGAACGTGTGCCCTAAACAATGGATTATCTCGTTAATAAATTGATAATTTTAAATTATACTTCATAGAAGAAATTTTTTCGTCGGCTCTTACAAGATTACACTTTTAATGCAAAAAATATATTTTGTATAATAATATAAATGCATGAATATCAAGCCTGCATGATAAAATACTAAATTGAATTTGTACTTTTTAATTATATACATTTATCTCTCTCATAAATATAAACTCAAAAAATTACTGTCTCTGATAACGCCCAAAGTCGTTCATATTTCTTTTACAAACGATCTGGGAACGGAAAGCAAGGGCTGACTTTGTATGCAATTATTTGTAGCAATTACAAACGAAATCTACATAAACGTCCTTGATCTCTTGATGCCTTAATCTCAACCTCTTCTCGCAACAAATTAGCTGCATCGAAATAAAAATGGACTAAACTCACGCAATCCCTCGCTTTGCTCCTGAAGATATCTTCCTTCCACGATTACACAAAACTCAAGTACCCACATATACACGTAACTGTATATCAGAAAAAAAATTAATTAACGCCTCGTGAAAAACGAGCGTTTAGCTGCGAGACAGCGCAAATAATCCCCGCGCTAGATAAGGTCTCTTTATTAAGACGATTCGCGCGAGGCGTTTCGTTGATATTATCCGCGAGTGACGAAGTAATTGAAGATTAATTAAATTTATCAAAGCGCATTCGTACCCGAGCGCGAATGTTGTTTAAGGGTGGCGTTATTTAGCGGCTACGGTGCGCCGTAGCAACGTGTAAGAGGAAAACGGGAAAGGAAACGGCTGGATGTGTAGGGCTATTTTATTGAAATGGAAGATTCAGTAACTGACGACGTGTTTATTATTGCTCATGATTGATAATACGTGTGGTAGTGCAGCGAAATCACGCGTATACATCTGTAATTTATTTTAGTGTTATTGAATTTCTATATAAGAGTTGCGTATCTATGGTTCGACTCATGCAGATAAATTACATTGCATTCATTCCCATTGGATAATTCAATGTATATTCCAATATAGGTTTACTTTATTTCGGTATAAGAACTTTTCAATATTTTTATAATAATTTACATTTTTCATTTTTCGATACTTTCGTATAATGACAACCATATATTGATGATTTCGAAATATTTTCATTAAGTAATACAGTATTTTTTTTTTGTAACGCGTATAGTAATTACAGTTTATAGCGAAACGAGTTTTACCATTTGTCAGATCGTTGAACCGCAACAAGCAAAGGAAAAAATTGGCTTCTTAAAAAGCTTTTACCGGCCATTTATCTTATTCAAATGATAAGGTATATAAGACCAAAGTATATACGTAACGGTAATGAAAGTTTAAAATATACTCGACTGAAATTCAATTAACAAGGCTATTTTTACTCCATCGCCAAATTTCTTCACCGTCCCAATACAAACCAATATACAAACACACATATTCAATTCTCCAAATATATTCTCCTACCCTCTATCCGTTTACCCAAAACTACCTCGAACTTCCTCCTTTTCCTCCAGTATCACCCAAACCTTTGGCACATCAGCCTCCCTAACAAACCGCTCTCCTCTCCCTACAATATTACACCGATATACCTGTTTACGCAACAGCAGCAGCCACCGCGCAGCACAGCATACTATATCCAACCGCTTTCGAAATCCGCGAAACTTCTCTCTCGGCGATCTTTAACGATCGCGCCCGCGCCGGGGAAAGGCGAGCGCTCGCGGCAATTATGCCTAGTCGAGAAATCAATTAACGTCCGACGCTTGTAATGATCGGCGCGCGATCGAGCGGCGTCGATTTGCTGATTCACCGAGGCGTTAATTGAAAGCGCAGAGAGACGCGCTGAGCAAATATTCCGCGGCGATCCGATATCGCGGAGATGGGGAACGCGGTGTGTGGTTAGAGGACGCGGTGCGTGTATGTATGTGCTGTGGATACAGGAATGGTGAGTTGGTTGGTTTGAGCAGGTGTATATATAGATAAGTGCGTTTGTTGTGGGGTGAATGAGAATAAAGGTGGTATATAGGTGTGGTATCTGTGAAATTAACGGGTTTAGGAAAGAATTTTATTTTTAACGATTTTAAATGATTGTAAGACAATGTGTAAAAAAACCTATAGCAACAATGAATGGAATCGACAAAAAAGTTACCGTGTATCTGTTGTCAGAAGTTCATTGTCGGAGAGAAAAGAAACATTCGTTCGAATACGGTCACACCGGACATATGACATACGGCTGAATTCACATTCTTTGAATAATGCAATACGCTATGGTGTCATTTGAATCTCGCATTTGTGGAACCTCAGCTACGTAATTATTGTGCAAATAACAACTGAGTAAGGGACAATGTCAGTCACACGCAGCTAAAGGCTATCAAGAAACGCTAGCAATGTAGCTGTCAATAGTATTTTTTATATACTACTTCGATGCCTTTCACTAAACATATATAAAACAATAGTTACACGCTACAGAAACAAGCCTATATCTATGAAACATTCTCTCTCCACCCATCCCGTCAACAAATTAATTCATCCAACCCCATCACATCTCTCTCACACCTATCCGGACAACTTATCCACCTCGCGATCACCTCACCACGGTCCTTTTTTGCATTTTCAATTACACCAATCCCCATCCATCATATCCTACACCTCGGTTATCTCCCACCCCATAACCAAAAAGTCCAGCTCAAGCCGTACTAACTACCGGTTAACCGCTGATCATCTCCGTCTCATCCAACCGCGACGGGAGCTCGCTTGGCTAAAAAGCCTCGTCGCACCATCTTCAGTCACGGCCGGCCGCCTACTTTGCTTACGCTTCGTCCCCGTTGACAGCCATTATACGCATCATTTGCCTGCTACTACTACTACCCCCTCGGGCAGCTGCCCTGACGTTATCGATTATCTCTCTCTCTTGCGCGCGCGTATACGATAGATTAACTAGATTAACTCGCTGACGCGCGCGGAGCTACCTTCGACTTGTTATTTGATTTATCAAGGGACTGCATCTCCAAGGCGCTACCGCGATTTTATAATTACACCAATCGCGCGTGCGCGCAGCGGGGGTAGAGGGGTGTGTGTGTGTATAGATATATACACGCGTGTTTACACGCGCCGAGTGTATACGTACGTATATGAAAAGCTGGTGCGCGCGCTTGTTAATTGCTCTTTCGAGAGAGAGAGAGGGAGAGACAAGGTTGCGAAAATGGGAATATATAAATCAGTGTGGGAACGAACGGAATCGCCGCCGAGGCTGCGCGGTAATTAGGAACAATGTTCGCGCTTCGCGGATCTATAGACACACACACACACATATTTTGCGCGCGGGGTCGCCGATACGTTTTTTTTTTAAATTTTTTTTTTTAGTGGAAAGAAATTTTCGTAAGAGTAAGAATGCGCGCGGACGTTATAATTAGCGGGGAAAAGGCGATATTTCGCGGAGGTTAATTAAATAATCGACGCGCCGTCGCCGGTATATATATAATGTGTGTTACGCAGCAGAGAGTTTTGTTTGTGTAATGAGAGGGCGGTCGATGGCTCTTGGTTTGGCCGTTTGTTGTTGTGGGAATAATCGCCGGGGAAAGAGAATTCGATTTATTTTTCCGATTTACATTGCAAATTGGTGTAAATTAGCCGGCGATTTATATATGTGCGCGGGGGAAAGAGGCGGCGATGGTTATCGTAAATGATGTTGAGTTATCGGGATGTTTACCGAGTTGAAATGTACCATATGTATAAATCTCTGTAATTATGTCTGGATTTGAATCTTGATAAGGATGGAATTGGTCGTAAACTTTTACTAAAACATTTATATGTCGTTATAAAAGAAAAGTGTTTATATAATGTTTCAAAGTAGGTTATTTTATTTCTTTTCATAGGTTACATTGCAAATAAGAAGGTATTTTTGTTGTCTAATTATATAATTATTATAATAATCTGTAAGGAACATATATTCGCAGTCGATGCGCAAAATGTGTGCGAGAACAGCATGGATAGATTTAAGGTTTGCAAGAAAGTCCGATAGCTATATGTTTTCTCCATTGAGTTTTACAAGGCAAAGAAATTCTGGTTGGGAGATCAAGAGAAAAAATCTGATTTTCGTCTCTATAATGATTTGTTTAAGAAAGCATCCATTTTAGCTATACCGGCTTTTTTAGAGAGAAAATCCATAAACTCCTTAAATGTAGGTATATGGTTATCATTACTCGTTTTTAGTTCCCAGTGATCATTCGTACTCAAATCAAGTTTTTGCCTAATCAGATACACGAGTATAGCATCCCAATGATCGGTAGGTTGATTGAGCTCCTTCAAAGCATTTATATGGATTGTTATTTTAATCAAAAAGGAAAATAGACATTTACTGGAATCATATTGTGGAAGTTCAAACAGTGCTTTTAAATGCGTGTTTACAGCTTGTTTATGATTATTACATTCTTCTAATGCGCTCGTTTTTGTTACTTCTGCTAACATATTATTAGTCTGTTGCATTGTATTATGTATTACTGTATTCCTTTCCAAATCATCAGTTTTTCTTTTTTGCACATTTACGGGCGATGAAGACAAATTTAATTCTTGCATGCGTTTATTTATTAACCCCAAGCATTTGAAATATTGCTCTTCACAGTTTGCACGTTGGTCTTCATGATCCAAATCTTGCACTCCTTCCTTTTCTGCTAATAATTCAAGATCAAATTGTATTTTTTCAAATTTCTCGTAAGTGTTTACCAATTGTAATTTTCTTGGAAAGAGTTCATTTGTATCGACATCGACATTACTTTTAATGAATGTTGCCATACGTGTAACACTGTTTTTAAGTACATCGCGCGATTTAATTAAATATTTTAAACCTTCGGAGTATGACATTTTATATATAGTTATGTAATAAATTGTATAAAATATAAAATATAGCTTCAATTAGGATTTGCTGCTGTAAAACTTTTCTCGTAATCCTCGAATCAATATTCTGACAGATGTTTCAAATCTATTCACTGCTCTTTGCCTGGGTTGTTGTCTTCCACAATTTCTTCGCAAAGAGTCGTTATTAAATAATCTGAAAATTTCAATAATTATACAGATACAGATATATACAGATTTTTCTTGAAGTTCTTAATCTTCTTTACAATCTAATACCAGGTACGGGCCGTACAGCTACCTGACCACAGTGTGGCCAGGTTGTGGCGATTAATCGCCACATTAACACACATTTTAATTACTATATATATTGTTTACCTGGCTA
>UXGD01004099.1:0-18119 GCA_900474315.1 Torymus auratus
TTCACGGGAGCGGGAATCGAACCCGAGACCTTTAGGTTACGAGTCCGACGCGCTACCGCTGAGCCACCGTGGCTCTTTGTAACACAGGATCGTCAAAAACTTTTTTTTGTTAAAGAATGTCTCAAGCAGCCTCTACCTTAAATTTAAATAATTCCGTTAGAAAGTATAACATAATTTACCAAAAAAAGAAAATAAAACTAGGAAAAACAACATTTCATTGGATTTATTCCAGAATTGAAAATGTTAAAGTCAAGAAGGTACTGTAACACGAACAAATTTTAATGATTTCAATTTGAAATATTTACTTTTTTTCAATTAAAAAATGTAGCTTTTCTGCAGTAAAGTACTTCATTAAAAATATCTACATCATCTACCGCAATCGCGAAGCGCAAAAAGCATCCTGACAATTACATCGATCCGCAGCCATCATAAAAGCAAGCCAGCCGTCCGCACTCACGCTATAATATTCCTCGCGAAGCACAACATTACTATATGTATGTATATACGTATATAACGCCCTTTCCGCGACACATCACCTTATCTACCATTCCGCTCCCCTCGCACTCAGGCACAGGCGCACGGAAAAATTCTCTACTCTTCGCCATTTTACGATATATTCCACGTGTCGACTAAAGCTCTCTCCCGCACATCAGCTTTATATAGATATATACACACTCGCCTTCTATCTCGAACATCATAGGCATATATGCACTAGACGCACTGGCGCTGTATGTGTCTGCTACATCGTCGCGTGCAGCGGCCGTTCGCCCCACGCCGTTGTCGGACCGCGTAAAAATCTATATCTCTTGTCGTGTGCCGCGTGATGCGCGCGTCAAAGGGGAAAAGCAGCTGCGCGAGATAGGGAATTTTCGATATTGGCTTTTCGCACGCGTGCGCGATAGAGATAGGGGTTTTGAGAATGAGGCCTACGGGAGCCAGGGACGAGCGGCGCATTTTCTGATTACCGGACGTTCAATTACATATTCGGCCATCACGGTAATGCGTGCTGCAAGCGAAATTCGCGTTACAGCTGTGTCCCCGGGCGCGGATGCGGGAGAGCTCCACAGGATTTGATAAATCATTCAGCGGCTCTCGTTACCGTAAATGTGACGGTTATTATAGGGCTGTGTGGCGAGCGTGGTCGCAATTGTTATGTACGGGGAGACCCGTATAAGGACTTTGGGTGTTTTGAAGTGGACGTTCGTTTTTTAATGAGCGCTTTTATCGAGCGAAAGGTGAATAAGGGGGGGACTGTGATGAACCATAAATATTAAAAATTAATTTTTTACACTAAAGTCATTATATACAGGAAATTATATGATAGAAAACATATTTCGGATTTTTTCACAATATTATATTTTTTTTAATCATTTCATTTTTCATTCTAATTAGATACGAAAAAAATTCATTATTTTATAACAAAAACGTTTCCAAATTTGAATAAAATCGAAGATACCCTTTTCGAAAAATGATATACCAAAAAAAAGTTTTTCTGTAAAAACGTTGCAGAACGAATTGGCAATGACAAACTTTTAAAAGTTCTTGAAATATCTTGAAATATTTTTTAATATATTTCTTATGCATATAGTTTCGATTATAATGCAATTAAAGCTCTGGAATCGTATCTATACTTAAAATACATGTACAGCCCCCCCCCAGTATTGAAAAATCTCACGAAAGTAATACGATATTTATCTACTATTTTTGTACAATTTCGTACGGTCAAAACTGATTTTTGTACCAGTCATAAAAAGATGATATTGCGTAATCGATGCTATGATTTTTGTACCATTTTGTACCGCTAGACTTGTTATAGATAACTATAAAAAATATAATAACAATCCAGCTGTTTGAGCTAATTTTTTTCTCACTTCGTTCGGGTCAGGCGACAACCTTCGCACTCGTGCTAGAATCAACACTTTCGCACTTGTGTCGAAAACTACTATTTTACCCATCAAACATATAAAAAGCATTTGAAGAATTAAAATGATTTAGTGTGTGAAATATCACTAACTCAAAACAGACTATATACCTATATATTCTTTCCACGAGATCACACAATCATTAACTCAACAATAATAGAAAATCATTACATTAACAGCTCTTTAATCCCTCCATTGTCATGCCAGCCACTCGATCGAATTCGATTTCAACCATTCGACACCTCTCCAAAGCTCATCAACGCTCCTCTCATTTTTTCCCCTGTCACCGACAGTCCCATTCACTCGTTTCCTCTCTCCCTATCCTCTTCCATCCACCCTCGCCACGTCCAGCTCACGTCATCATCGTCATCGTCATTATCATCGGCCAGTATAGCTCGCGCCGCAGCAAGGCTTTCCCTCTCACACCCCTTTAATAGCTCGGACGCGCGGCGGACACATCCTCGACACAAACCTATACCTATCTCTCTCCTTCCTCGGGAGTCTCGTCATCCTATAATAGGACTGGACCGAGTCTGTGCCGCCATGGCCGACCGCAACGTGATACGAGGCCGCCGGATGCTCGTGACACGCGATTTCGAGACCAGCGACAACCATTCCGAGGGAGAGAGAGAACTCAGTATCCGTCCTCTGGAGAGGATGGCTCCATGCGGAGTTAGAGACGTGATGAAGGAATTCTCGAGCGTGCGACACGCGCGCGGTCAGATGGACGCTGGGGCCAATACTTTAAGCCCGCCGCGTGATGACAGAGCTCGCACACGCTATAGCTGCCCGGTTGACCGTGGATTAGCGAGTCTGGTTACTACGAGTCATCGCGCTCTTCAGCTCCATACTATCGCAGGCGAGCGGCTGACGCACACCTATTCGCTCATTTATAGGTATATAGAGTGCGCCCTCGTGTGCGCCTGCGAATCGAAAGCCAAACCCGGGAGGGTTAACTCGACACTCGCGCCCGCGTGCGCACAAGCGCGAATTAATCAAGGGGTTGCGCGCGCTGAGACTCGTTCTCTCGGCCCCTCCGCAGAGCTAACTCGGTCGCGCCCGGTGAGAAATTTCCTGGGCTGCGACTGACTCTCCCCCTCGCGCGTCCGGCCGCAGTTCACGTTTCTTGAGTACGGAACAGCATGAGCGCTAGGTGAAGGCGAGAGCTAGAGAGCGGGAGGGAGAGAGATAGGCCAACGCGAGAATAGGGTAATGCGGGATTATTGAATCCATGAATAAACAAAGGCGATTCCGTGAACTGTAATGGATGCTATTCTCGATGAATTGTGTCTCATTGTGTCAGCTCCGAGCGCTGCCCTCCTCTGTCGCTACGATGAATGAAAATTCCGTTTTCGTATTTGGAACTGTGCTATTCATTTATTTATACGGATACTTGCGCAAGCAACAATGTACATTTATATATAAGCGATCATCATCGAGCGTTCTGGATTTCCGCGATTGCTACTGGTTACATATAGGGTTAGCGGATGACAACTGCCAGACGATAATTGTTTAATTGACTATTCTCGTCGCGATGGGATAAATCTAACTGCGTAATTGAACGAAATGATAAATTGTTGGGGCCAGAGAGGGAAACATATATACCTGTAACACACGCCTATATTCGTTTAAGCGGTCGCGTATATAATCAGAGGCTAAAATAATTAAATTGACGTTTTGATTACGGTCGTATTGGAACCGATTGTATATGAGTATTATTTGGTGACAAGTTATGCATTATTAGAAGAATTATTATGCAGAGATAATATCGTGGGTATAAATCTTCGTTAATACGATGTTTTTTGAACATTATATAAAGCGCATAAAATCAATATTGTGGGCGTTCTGGAGAAGGCGTGTCAAGTTGCGCAATCAATTTAATCAGTCTAATGGTAGTTATAAACTTTACAAAAGTCGCTTTATGTGTACGCCCATATTTTCGGTACATGAAAACGGCAAATATTACGGTGCGTCAACATATTCCAAATTTCACAGAGAATTGCCGGTTAAAAAGTTCTATTAGTGGAAAAGCTTTTTTAAGTCAAAGCAAGTAATAAACATTCTCCGGTATTTAAAATTTTTAACTATTTTATATAGGAATCTCCAAGTTGATAATTTTGTAACATAGAATGTAATTAATATATTGCTTATAAGGTTTTTAATTATTAGTAATGGTTTAATATTCATTATCAAACGTTAACGATCAATCGTAGCAATTGCAATATATCCGAAAACGAAATATGTTTTAGTTCCTTTATAAAACCGAAAAACGAAAAAATCCTACATACCAATTGAACACAGTCTATTCACCTCCTTCTAAGCCATTCTAACAATCAAAAAACCCCACCCATACACCAATCTCTGCTATACTCCAGCGAGTTCTTTTCTTCTCTGAGTTATTTTTCATCCTCGCACCTGGCGGGCAATCGAATCTCGATTCGTATGTATCAGTAATGTCTTTTCATTGAAATTCCGGTATAGACTTCTGAATCCGACTTCTACTAACGTAGACCGCGTGAGAGAAAGTGGATAAAACTCGGCCAGTGCGTGCTGAGGGTGCAATATGTAATAAGGACGACCACTCGAGAGTAACAACTGAACGAGAGGAGGCCCCACTATCAAAGGCGGAAGTCGAGCAACGTCGCGAGTCTAGGGCTCGTCGGCAAGTCGATCTCCGGAAATCCTCTCGCAGAGCTCGCTCCCCTATTCCCGATGGGTTCGAATGCCATTTATCTTTGCCCCTCCTCCTCTCTGCCCTCGTCTTTGTCTTTCGCGATTGCGTGTATGTATCTCTTTCGTCCTCCATCCCCCGTGCCCGTTAGCTCTCGGCGCTCCTCTTTCTCTTCCTCGCGACTGACTTGTAAATGTGAGTGGTTTTGCTCGTGATTCGAGAGTAAAAATTGGTAGCTCAAGCGCGGTACTGCAGCGGATCGACTTGATGTCGTACCTTTGAGGCCTGTCGTTCCTGAAATTGACGTTGATTTAAGACGGAGAATCCAATTCTGTACCCTCGCACCTGTGGATGGGGTGTCCGTATGGATTCGATTTTTTTTTTCGTGGGTTTTGTCGGTACAAAATATATATTACTCTTATTTATGGTAAAGTTAAACGATGCGTAGAGTTGTTTTGTCGATGGATAATAGTATGCATATGTTAGTTTAAAATCTACGGAGAAGCTAATCTTATTTGGGATTAGAATTTCTTGTTTTAACGGTTGCTGTGGGCTGTTGAAAGTAAGACACGGCGGAAAGGATTGTTGAAAGTTTAAAATTTAAGGCTTTAGCCTTGTTCAACTGAACTTTAGATCCAGCAGTTCCTTTGTGCTCTTACTCTTTTCGAGATGGTCTCTTAAGAAAACTCGAGGAACAATGTCTCTTTTGAGTATATAGTAAAGTGGTCAGGAAAAAAAACCTAATTTGAGTTTTTAACTGTTCAATCACTGCAGGCGCCATTACAAAGTTTATTATCCTATTAGGAAAGAGAAATGGGCAATTTAAACTGCCCTTTCTTTTTGTAAAACTCCCGGGAAGTTAAAATTTATTTTTATTCCCCGAGTCCAAGCGTATGCTGACATTTAAATTCTTCAGATATATATTCTCAATGCGTTAAAAACTATTTTCCCTGCGAATGTGAGTATATCCGATAACTGGTATCATGATATATTATACTGGGATCGTGATATTTTAGATGTATCAATTACATTTATTTTTAGCAGGCAGCAAACGTTCGATACAACCCGTCAATCGCTCCGGGCAAATTCCTCTCGAATTCCCGGCATCCTTCACACCGCAATTTCTTCCCTCTCATTTATCTTTCGTTCGTCTCCCTTTATCTCCCTTTTAACAACCCCTTCAGTTCTTCTCTCTCCTTTACAACTCCTCCATTTAACTCGGCCCGGCCGCCTGGGCGCGTGCAAGCGAACGCTCTTTGACTTTCTCCATCGGTCTTTGTCCCATTTTTCCCCCCTTCTACCCCGCGCGCTCATGTTGGAACTCCGCGGTTTCTTTTCCTTCCTTGCTCCTCGCTCTTTCGCCGGGCGCTGGATCAGTTTCTGTCCCCGGTTCTCTTTCTTTTCGGCAGAGAAGTCGGGCTTTTCGACAAGCTGAGAGAAGGAAGAAGAAGAAGAACTCGGAGGAAAGCAAGGGGGAAAGGGGGATGAAGTACAAGGCGAAAGTTCCGAACGAGTTTCGCAAGTGTCCTTCCCGATTAGGCGACGCTTGCCTCCTTGCGAACGATTCTTCGAGTGGAAGGGACGCGCAGTGCCAAGTTTTCGGCACCCCACTGATTCTTCTGGTATATGGTGGTGTAGTATAGAGAGTGGGAGTACGATGGCTATGGTCGGATGACGGGAATTGAAATTGCCGTCGCTATTGAGATTAACGAGTCGATTCGATTAGACGGTTGATTGGAATTTTGGCCACCTCATTTTGATCGTCGGATTCTTTCTTTGTCTTTTTCTTTTCTTATCGTGAGGTGATTAAGGGATTTGAAGCTCGAAAATCGAGCACGATTACGAGATCATCGGATTTCCAGCTCTAATTTAAGCTCAAAATTTGATTTGAAATGTAAATTATTGATTTGAAAGTCTAAGAAAACGATTTGATTTTCCAAAATTATGTTAAAGATGGATAGTTTTAAACGGATTTATTAGGCTATTTGTCATTCCTATCCATAACGTCTATATAAAGAATTCTACAAAAATCCACCCTTCAATTTTATCGAGTAAAAATATCTCTTCGTCTATCTTATTATTCATATAATATAACTCACATTTCACTTCAATAAAAATAATTCACATTTTGCCATATAATCCACAATTCCTATATATAAAAAAGTTTAATTATAACTTAACTCTAAAAACAATGGTAAAGACTTGCATTTAAAATTGAATTTTTAATTTATACTTTAGGAAATGTAAATAGATCAGTCGTCAAAGAACGGCGTTGGCACAGTCCTAAAGGTACTCATTATGTTTGACGTATGTTATGCTTTGAGAGAAATGTAAATTTTGAGTGCTATTTTCTCTCCTTCTGTCTAAATTATACGAATGAAATTCATTAATGTAACATGCATCTAGAGACTTATTTCTACAGTAAAGCTATAAAAATGATAATAGCCATGAAACATTCAACACTTTCTAGACTGTAAGCTACTGTACAGTCAAAATCAATGTAGTTTATTTATATGTCTAAAGCATTATAATCAAGAAGGGGCTGAAGAATTTTCTTGATTTCACTAAAAATCGCACACAACTCGATCAGAGCTTTTATAGCTTTCCATCAAAATAATAAATTACCAAAACATTAATTAAACTAATTAAAATTTTTTCATAATTTCACCCCCCTTTCATTCCCGAACCACAATTACGCCCCAATCCATGGCCATGCAAGAAAAGGTAGAGCGAGGAGCGGTGGACGCGGACAGTTTCGCCTCCAGAACTGCAACTCTTCCGCCGCGCGCTGTGTGCCACTCGAGCGTGGGGGTCGAAGGGGGAGGTGGGAAAGGCGAGTTAAATCGGAATCGAGTTAACGCGGCTGTAGCAGTCTGAGCTCGGTCCAAGTCACCACAGCGTGCGCGGCTTGAGACTTTCCCGCGGCGGTGACTATATATACATGTATATATACACGGCGGAGAAGCCGCCGAAGGAGGCAGAGCAGCCAGCGATCGACCGTTCGCCGCGGCTTTTCCGTGCAGTGCCGCGTGGCAAGCCCGGGTAATTGGACTCGATCCCCCCCGGTTCTTCTCTCTCTCTCCCTCTCTTATTCCCGCACGTATATATCCCCTCGGCGCATACAGAGAGAAAGAGAAGACTGACGCGGGGACTTTGGTGAACTTTGAGGAACGCTGCCTGGCACTCGACGACGATGTAAATGGTTTACTTTGGCCAGAGGTATATGGGCGAGGAGAGGCGCAAACTTTTCTAATTTCATGCGTACTTTGCCGGGGCTCTTTTTATTATATATATATATTATATATTCGCGATTTCGAGGGGAGGTGGTGAAACTTTTTCGCCGGCGCGCAGATGGATGAGCATGTACGAAGGTTATGAAAAATAAGGAGAGACGACGGGGGACTTTCGATTTCTTCGGGCTTTAGAGACGTCGATGAGAGAGCCGGCTGACAGGTACGAAATGCGCGCTGTCTGGTTCGGGAAAATTCCATTTCAAAGGAATACTTTTTTGGTTTCGAATTATTATGCTGCTTGGTTGTTACTTTCAAATTAAAGTTTTAACTAGACGGGTTGTCGCTAAGAGGTATAAATACAGGAATTGATTATTCATATATATATAATTGACTGTAAATGTAATTTGAAGGCTCATTCTGCCGTATTTAATTACTGCGTCTAATTCATTCCAATTTCCGCGAGGAAATTAAGTTCATTGTGAGATGCTCCGTTTCTACGGCACTGACGGGCTTTCTTTAGGCATCGCAATTCTACGTTTTATTTCAAAATTGCATTACGATAATGAAATTGAAATAACTCTTATAAAGTTTACAGAAGAATGGGCAAACACTGTAGATTTTGCAACGAACGTCTATATTATTAAAGCACGCATACGGGTTAATTATGTTAATAGAATAAATATGGTAGATACATATAGGAAGCACTGGAGCATTGTACAAGCGCATAATATTCAATAGCCTTACCCTCAATTACACTGATTAAATTCAGAAGATTAATGGCCCGGGCTAAAAATATATATAGAATATTGTTCATTAAACAACTAATTGGAAATTCCATATTGAATATTCAATAAGTCCGCAAGCCCACAGCGCGCATTGGTGGACCGTATTGTGTAGAATTTATCACGGAGTCCGGCGCGGGCGTGCGAACTTTTACCTCGAACAAATCACATTGCCCGCCGCGCTAAAAACGCCCAGGATAATTCCCCCGCGAGCATCCGACGCTTGCACGTACAATGACACATCTCCGTGGTATATATATACATAGTAAGAAAAAACATAATCTCCCGCGCATAATACGCTCTCGTTAAGCCTCAGCGATCCATAAGTTTCTTGCGCCGTTCAACTCTCCCCTCTCGCGCGCTCGTACGTAAGAAACTCCGGACAACAAGAGTCGTCCAATCGTTCAGAGACGAGTGGCCAGGGGGGTGTTATATATATACGTATACGCCGTACGGAATTACGGATCTTCTTGCTCTCTTTATACGAGAAAAGAAAGTACCGCACGCTTGAGAGGGAGAGAGAAAGTAAAAGTTGACTATAACTTGACTTCCGTATATACATCGTAGCCAGGAGGAGCGCCGCTGCATTTTCGCGAGGGGCGAGCTCCGCTACACAAAGGCGCCGATTAAACTCGACCGGCGAGCGCATGGGGGTGAGGGCTACCTCTGGCGGCCAGCCAAAATGGCGGCCCCCGCACGCTAGATTAAGCAGATTAAGCGCTGCACGCGAGAGAAGAGGGACTTTAACGACGCGCTCCCTCTCTCTCTCTCTCTTCCAGCGTGCGCATATGCTCCGCACACTCGTGTTTGTCCATAGATCGAGCGTTCCTCCTCCCACCTCTCTCCTTCTCTTTCTTTACTCTCGCCTTTGTATAATTGGGCATTTGTCTGAGTTATCGTTGTTATTCGTTATGGGGAGCTGAACCACCACCGTGGCTGCTGCTACTTGCCCGCTTGCATGGTATATATGCGCAGGCTCAATTAAAGCCGTCGCGGCTGGAAATAATTCGGGGGCCGAGCCGCCCACCTTTTCGCTTTTTGGTCGTGGTGTGTGCGTGAAGGTTTCGTTCTTTTTTTTTACTTGGACGAGGGTGGATTAAAGCGGATTAGTTTCTTTGGCGAGTGGGCGATTTTTAATTTTAGAAGTTTACGAGCTCGACTTCTTCTGTAGGAGTATAAGATATAAAGTGCGCGACGAGGTGATTAAGTTTTTATACTCGTCGAGTTCGTTACCTGATAATAACTTTGTCACATAATTGTGGCAAAAAAAGGAGAAGTTTTTTTTTTATAAATTTAAGAAAAATGATGTACCCTATTTAATACTTGGGACCTTATTACACCGTATACTTTTTATTTCAAGTGAAAAATTGTACTTTGAGATGAATCTACAATGTAATATGATGATATAATATTGTGCTCCGTTGTATTCACAACTCGTCTCTTTTCCTATGATTCTTATTGAAATCGATATACTGTTGGTAGAATCAAACGGACACAGAGAGTCGCAACATAATAATCCTTTTACTCGAAGATAGCCAATCTAAAATACTTTTTATTGGATACAAAGCATTCAATGCGTGACACACACGTATAATATCTGCCAAAGGTCACGTGTAGTATATATTGAACATTCCAATAAAGTCCCTACAATAGTCACCGCGCCCTTCTTTTCGCGATGATCTCGAAAGCATTGAGATCCAGCAAAGTGAAGAGAGCTTGAAGTTTCCCACGTCGATGTATTTCAATGTTGTTGCGATTACACGCACAACGAGTACGCCTCGAAATACAGAGACGAATAGGTTGGCTGGATGGCACTCAGTATTATAAACTGGAACAGAAAGAGAGAGAGAGGGAGGGAGAACCGGCGACGTGCATGAATTCACTTCAATGGGCAAAACGCGAAATACAACTGGTCGCCAATTACTTTTTCCCCTCTTTTTCGAGACTCGTTGACTTTTCCTCTGAGGTTTCTTCTCTCTACTCTTCCTCCTCTCCTTTTCTCTATCTTCTCTTCGCAGCGGACGGAGACATCCACTCGAAGGTTCTTCACTTTTTCTCCCCTCCGAAGACATCGCTTCAATATAAAATCGTCCCGTGCGCGTCTCTTTTTGCGCGACGTGCAATCTGCTTCGCTCGCTTGGCTCGTTTTCTCAATTATCTGTTCATATATCTCCTGTCTGCCAACCTGATCATGTGAATATCGTCGTAAACTTAAGTAAAGCTCGTTTAATCTTCGTGGATATTTATCAAGGTTTGTTAAAAACCTTTCCATTCGTCTATTTTCTAGAAATCATTTATTAGATATTTTATAATTAACATATTAAAAATAATTAATTATTTTATGGAAGCAATTTCAAACAGATAAACTTTAAAAACTTATTAATGCTGATGAAATTTAAGATATACGTAATTGAAATTCAATATGAATATAATATGAAATTTTCTGCATTTACAGTAAAAAGTTCTCGTATACGGAGGATGCCCACGAGGTGCTTTAATTATTTTTGAAAATGCAATTCGGAAAATCAATATAATAACTGAGAGAATAAAAAATTATGAAATTTAAAAAAATATATCAGGATATAGAATGGAAAAGTTATACAATCGTTGATTGAAAATCAACGTCTGTCCAAACTCGAATTACACTACTTCTTATATAATCTTTTTAATATATGATTTGCATTTTTGAAATTAAATAAAGATATCACGTTGCTATTCTCCTTTATTTATAGTTACAAATGCATTGAGTTCAATTCAATACAATTCAAGTTTTTTAATTTCCTCATTAAATTTATTACTTTCCATGAGCATTCAAACCTGATCATCTTTTCTCTAAGCAAATACAATATTCGCGATAAAAATCAATAATCCACTCGCGCATCGCCAACTTACACGTGTTACCGCTGATATCGAAATCTCGAAAACGTCGTGCAACTAGACAGGGAAACCGCAAAAGTTCGTTCGCTCAACGTCGACGCTTCACCCCGTCTACATCGCATTACTCTCTCGCTCTCTTCCACTCCCACTCGATTCCTCCTCTATCGAAGCGCGTCGGTATATCTGCTTGTATCTCTGTTCTTCCGCCCATTCCCTCAATCCTCCCCTCTCCCTCTCTTATCAATTTCTGCCCTCTCCCTTCGCAATTTCTCCATTTCCTCCGCGCGCGCCACCGCCGCCTGTTGCCAGTCCGACGGCGGTGGATTGATCGGGAATTCATTGGCGAAGCCGCCGCCGGAAGTGTATTTGCGGGAGCGTCCGAGAAAACGAAAGAGAAGAAGAGGACGAGAGAGAGAAAGATAGAAAGCAAGGAGTCGAGAAATCGTTCGATTTCCGAGCGTACTTTCGCGAGTCACAGACTTGAGCGCGGCTCGCGAGGCTTTTAAAATTTAAATGACGATTTTTCGCCTTTCAATGCTTTGAAAACGGCTGTTTTCGGCGCTCCCATTGAATATTAACATGTGGCGCAGTCGTCGCTGCGAGGCTAAACGGATTTCGCGGTTTTCAAATATTCGCTTTCACTGGATTATTGCTTTGCAGTAGTCACGCGTGCGCGGAGAGGCATCGGTTTGTCTGGAAAAATAAACGATGCGATTTTTCAAAGAGTTTCATTCGTTTACGTTCGGAGGCCGAAGTTGAGAAAAACAGCGTTAAAGTGCATAAAGAAAGAGAGGGAGGGAGGGTGAGAGAGCGCAAAAGTAGGTGTGTACTTAGAGGAAAAGGCGGTCTTTGTTCGCTCGTACCTACTTTAAACACACTGAAGTATGTAAATGTACTACTCGCTCGGTTGATTTTTGCGAAATCCCGCGCTCTTTATCTTCCTGAACTTCAAGCGCGAAGAGAAGAAGGTCACGTGTTTTTCAGATAAAATGGCAATTCCATACGGTTTTTTATATTCAAAAGAGTTGGTATAGCCATTTAATGCATTTTTAAGTTTCATTAAAATATGAAAATTATAATGATTCATGATTTTTAGTGCATTAACAATATACATCATAATCAATATATTTTATGGCAGCAATTACTTGTTTATAAAAGAAAGTATATGAAAGTTCTTTTTATTTATTCATATAAAAAAAAGTACATCAAAGTTGTCGGACTTGTTTGAGCACAACCATAAAAAATGTTTAAAACATCCCTACTTGAAATGTAACTCATTTAATCAGAGCCACACATAGTTTCCTAAAAAGAAATAGAAGTAGAGAAAACGAGCTTTGATGTACTTTGCTAGAATTAAAAAATACTGTTTTCTTTTGATCTAAGTTAGTTTAAAGTTAAGTGTCAACGTATATTAAATGCACTAACAAATAGCAAAAATCTGCACATCTGAATTTGTACGGTATTTCGTTATCCTTTGACGCTCAAGTGAACCTGAATTCTGAGAAAAATATATGAAAGCTTGTTTTTTCCATTTTTGTTCCTATTCTTATTTTTGTTAAGTATTATGCAGGGCTTTTCTGCTGGAATGGTTTATCGTCAAAGTAGGACTTGTTATCTTAAGGACTATGTCACATAGTTTTTTTACTCTTAGAAATATTTTTCGTAAAGTTTATGAAATAAGGGAGACGAAAATCCAATTACGGTGTTTTTCACTATTAGGGCCAGTGGAAATCACTTCAACAGGGTGAGATAAAATCGATTCCATTTTGTGTTGAAATCGATTACATATATTTGAAATCAATGAATCGTTGAGAATCGTGAATAACGTTATTTGTAGAGAACAAAACTTTCTTTACTGACATCTGTAAATGATAGTCTGGGTGTTGTATAGAAATTACTGGCGAAAGGTCAAAATATCAGTGTGCACGTGTTAGTTACTTTTTCTACACTCAAAAATAACAAAAAAATAAGTTTTTAAATTTGAAAATGAATTTATTTGACATCAAATTTTAAGCTCTTAAGAAGGGTCTTTCACTAAGGAGCATATTTATTGTAAGCCAATTAGCTGCAAAGTGATCTAAATTATAAAGATGAACTAATCGATTTATTGGTAAAAAAGATATAAAATTTCCTTACACAATTTGCACAAGCTGGAAGTATAAAAAATATATAACCAGAGATTGCATAATCATTTTTTGTTACGTATTTAATTTGATTAAAAAATATTAGCAAATGAATGCTCGGGTTTTCTACTTTTATCATGTGTATTTGATATTTGAATTACTTTCTTGGCAATTGATAGGTACTATTGAAAAAATTAAATGAAACTCTGTAATAATTAATATTGCTTCATTTTAAGAAAATCAATCAAAAGCTCGCTTTTCACACTTTTATCCTGTGAATTTAATATTTGAACAACTTTGTAAAATTAATAATTTTACATTCTGAGAACAGCAAATAAATGAAAGTACAAACATAATAAAAACATTTTTATACTCAGAATGATGCCTTACAAAAACATTCTAATAATTATTATAAATTATTAAATAAAAATCAATTAACTACCAAAAATTTAACAATTATTAACAAAAAATTATTAAAAATCTTCTAAATGTATTTATTCACAATAAAGCGTTTCACTTGCTATCACTCACATACCGTTTTCTTAAGTTTTTAAGAACCCCGCCGTTTTTTTTTTCAAGAAAAATATGTATAGACAACATAAAAAACATAATAGATGCAAATCGCCAATTCCTCTGATTTATTTCTTCAATCGATAAGTTAAATGCAAACGTTTACATACTATATCGATAGCCATATCCACTGGCCTAATTCCAACAATCACGCAATGAACCCTCCGCGCATAAAATTACAATGAAACTTCGTTAATTGGACACGTAGACGCCACCGCATTTACAACACTGCACGGTAAAATCTTCTTCGGCCACGTTCTCGAATCACCTCGCTTACACTTCGAAAAAACTGATACGTCGCAATTACACTCGCGAAAATACTGGCAATTAGGCAAACGATCTCTCTCGCGCGCGCTTCCGCGCTTACCAAAGTAGTCCCTGGCGGATCCGCGCGCGTAACCGTTTCAGCCTTAATAAATTGTATAAAGTCTTTTAACGAGGCCTCGCGGAAAAATGCGCTGCTGCTATGCTCGCCCGCGTGATGCTCTCTCGCTCGGTTCCTGCAAGAGTCGTTAGGCCAGTTGATAATTAAACTGCGCTGCCGGCCCTGTTTTTTTCCAGCCCCCTCTTTCGTTTTTATTCTCTTTGAGCTTCACGTCCGATGCTGCTCTCTTTTTTTTCCGTCGCGCGGGTAAAGTTGAAAAATCCGAGAGGAGAGACGCCTGCGGCGGCGGCGGCGTCGAGACCGTGCGTTTTACGCTCGCTCGCCCGTCTTTTAAAAGTTATATACAGCCTGATTTTTGATCCGCTGCGCGCGTGAACAGTCTGCTCCGTATATAACTTCTCTATTCCGCAGCGGCGGTGTGTGTAGCCTCGAGCTTCCTATTTGTCGACTGTGCTTTGTAGTGCAGGCCAGCTGTCTTTCCGCCCTCGCCCGATGAATTTTAATGGCGCTGAAGTTGCGGGCTGTGTTATCCGCTGATGTTTCTTCTTGTTGCTTTCTCGTGGAGAAAGTATTGCCGGGATAAAGTTTAGACAAGTTTGTCTAAAAGTTGTCTAGAAACGCGTTTCTATGTGTCTAAACTTCGCGCAGGTACAACTTTTCCCAGTTTAATCCCGGGTGTTTTGCTTTGTGCTTTCAAATATTTTTGCGATATTTTATACTATTTGTAAAGAATATCATCCGAAAAATTAAAAATGCTTTTATATTAAACCATTGCCTTTTTACTCAGAAAGGCTATATCTAATACAGACAGTATACCCGCCAACTCACACGGTTAAGCAATAAATAGGACTTCTGCTCCCCTGTGTACAAAACTACTATAACCTAACACTAAAATCCTTTTAGTTCTCGCTCACGCAACAATCAAGTCGTTGAATTCGCGCTCGCGTCGATGCTCGAAATAAACGAGTCTTCGCGCCGTATATGAATGAGACTACTGCGGGTCGCATTTGCCCCCTCTCCGATTTCACGACCAGATTTATGTCTCGACGGCGTACAATTCATCGCAAGAGCCATAGAACCGTTCAATAACATCCGACAAATCGCTTTATTGATTCGTGGGGTGAGAAGCAGGAAGAGCGACCAACTTTTGAACGTGCGCGCGCGCGCAGTTTACCTTGGTTAACTTTCGCGGCGCGAACGTATGGATCGTACGTGAGATCGCGGCCAAGCGCCGGGAGCGGCTTTTACGCGTTTCCAATTGTTATTTATGCCTGTGGGGTTTGTCGTCGCGCTCGCGCGACTTGGCTAACTGATTTTCATACCATTGAAAATGTACGGGAATACCGTTGCGTATATAATGCAGAAGGGAGTCTCATTATGATTTCTGGGAAATTCAAATCCGCCGAAGTTGAATTTTAAAAGAGCTTATAGCGTCATTTGAAAAGCAGAGTATATAAATACGTATAATATGTGTTCCCCGAAATCGACTGTGGAATTAATATCGTAAAAGCTCATACGAAATCCATTTATTCCAGCATACTTGACTTGGAATTTTATATATGGACTTTTGATAACATGTATGTAAAATGTGATATTAGGTTTCGAGAATTTGATTGTATGGAGCTAAATTTATTATAGGTTTGAGAGTACATCTCTGTAATGCTTCACGATTCTAGAAAAGTATAAAAGTATACGTTCGAGTTGAAATGTCAATTTTTTCATCCAGCATAAGATCAAATTTTACGAATTTTACGCGTACTAGACCAACAACCGAATTATCGAGTTCAAAAAGTTTTCATGGAGACGGCTTAATTACGCGCGGCTGGAAAAAACTTTTGAAAATTTTCTCATTTGCTCGAGTTTTCTTCGTTTCCCAGTAAATCGGATTAAATTATTTATCATCATCATATTGCGCGCAGCCGCTCACAAAAAGCCCCTTTCACTACTAATGCGAGCCAATTTTTCTTCCGGTCTTAAAAAAAATTTCTCTTATTCTATAACACGCCGGAGATCATAAAAACATAGGGCGTAAAAAAAATTTCCGCGTCAATCTAACCTTTATCGTCCGCACGTATCGCAGATATTTACTACAGTGGTCGCAATAAAAATACCGAGCCCTAATACCCTCGTAACACGGGAAACTACTCACGAAAATTTTCCTCCTCATTGACTCTCACGAATGGCGCGAAATGCTGCGAGAAAGGACATAATCCACCTTCCCTCCTGTGATACAAAAGCGAGAAGGTTCCCTCAAAAGCATTCATTCCGAGCAAATTGAAATAAACGCGTGCACGCGAGTGACAAAAGGAAAATCCTTGGTATCGTGTACCATACAGACACAGACACACTCTCTAAATCTACTTTACGATTTTAAAAAGTCTACTATACAACGCGCCCTCGCACACGCGTTACAGTGTGTGTATATATAGATGCTATATTATATTCTTTTCTCTTTGTACTCCTCGGGGGTGCGCTTTATCAAAACCCCACAATTTCTCGCGAGTCCCGACGAAAGGCAAGCGAGCGCGCGAACTCGAGTCAAAAAGAAATATAATGTCGTCCGGGGGGGCGGCGTTCCGCTGCACAAAGCGCGCGGGAAAAACAACGCAGAGGTGGTATACGTCACCTGTATGCGCGAGGTGCAAAGGCGCCCTTTTGTACACTAGACCAGGCCATCGGGGCTCTCGTATATACTATATACACACTCTCCAGTATATATATACCATGTAGGTAGATCCCTTCAGCTGTGCTCTCGAGAGCGGCGAGTAAAAAAACAGCCCAGATACGTGTATACGACGGCGTTTTTGAGCTCCCGCGTCGGGATTATCTTTTCTTATTATCGCTAGACGGGAGGTTCTAGAAATTGCGAGGCTCTTGTTGTATACGATACGACGCGCGAGGATATCTTTCGTCGTCCTCCTTTCATTCCGCAGCGCGAAAAATGAACACACACATACGTTCGTTCGTTTTCTCGCGGAGATACTTTCTTTCAATGGGTTATTTTTTATCTCGGGGATTCGTAACGCGCGCGGCTTGGTATAATAGAGCCTCGGGTACGTTATCGCGTTCTCGGGGAGAGAACTTTTTTTTTCATCCTTTACTTCCTCTTGTTACGCGAGTGTTTCAATGTTTCTTGAGATTCGGTCGTTACGCATACGAGAAAAGGTTTCTTCCTGTGGTTCTGTTAAAAAGAAAGAAGATTTTCTGATTGTTGAAATTTTTTATAAGATAAACAACGGCGAATGTAAATAACGAATAACGTTTTCATTTCGTTCGACTGCGCTCTATAAAAAATGCAACAATCCGGTAAGGTAAAAGAAGTGTTCAACATTTTATGAATGAACCTTTGACATATTTTTCATCTGAAGAATATTACTGAAGCTCTTTCCTCGGTATCATATATATTTATGGCTTAAAATATGTAGCGACAAAAAAATAAGGTTTTAGATTGGTGGTGTACCAAATAAAATATAACTAGCGTTAATTTGGCGCGCTACGCGCGCCCTCTCTTCGCTGCTTCTCGCTTTCTTTCGAGTTTCGAGATCGATTCGAGATT
>UXGD01004100.1:0-18113 GCA_900474315.1 Torymus auratus
GTTGTATTTTAAGCTATCTTCTTACTCTATTTTTAATAGCCCATAACTTTTTTTAAAATCGACATTTTTTAATGAAAAACAGCTTAAATTAAAGCTTTTTTGCCTTCTTTTATAAGCTAATCCATTTACATGACTGCAATATTCAAAAAGCTATTACTAAAGAAAGAAATCCCATTTTTATCGAAAATTGTTCATTTTAGACAGAAAATAGCTTGAATCTCGGATAAAAAGGCCCATTCACAAAAACCCCGAGACACGGGTCTCATTATTTGTCACAACTAAGTACCTCCTACAATTTTAGCCAAATCCAGGACCCGCTCCCCTGATCATCTCCTTGTGAGTACATAAAATACGTCATATTTTTTCGTTTTGAACACATCTATAACTGACGGCATAAATCATATGCTTGTTCATACATCAAATAATTCCGTAAAATTAAATTACTTTTTTGCCTAGCGGGCCGAAAGTATCGGTATTGGTACTGCAAATTTTGTATTTCCGGCCTCGCTAGGCAAAAAAATCGTATACGCACCGTGGGAGCAAATAAAGAATCCGCCTCCAGCTCGGGTCACAATTTACATGCGATCTGGGAAATTCTTTACATTTACTCCCTAGATGTAATGTAGTACACTATTTCATATAATACACTATTTAATAATTGTCTTACACTTTTATGAAATTTTATGAATATTAATAACACAAGTTAAGACTAACAAGACAATTTTAGTTTATGTTTGATGTGAACACTCAATTGACTAGAGAGTTTTCATCGAATCACCTTAAGCGCACGAAAAAAAGCAAACCTGGAAGGAAGGGAGAAAGGCGAAATAAGACTGGAGGCTAACGAACGCGGGGGTTATTTTTCACCACCATAGTTTTTCAGCTTCGGCTGACGCGAGAGAGCTCTATCGCACGTCCGATCCAGCGGTGCATTAAAAATTAATAGGAAAAAATAAGCATACTCAGAGAGGGAGAGAGAGAGAGCGAGAGAAAGAGCTGATATATAAACTCGCGTAAAGAGCCGTCCCCATCCGTATAAGCACGCTTACTCTCTCTCTCTCTCTCTCTCTCTCTCTCTCTTTCTCTCTCTCTCTCTCTCTCTCTCTCTCTCCTCCATTTCTTTATTTTTCCTAAACTTCCGCGTGCGCACGCCGTAAACTTCTAACTGGAGAGGCGTGCCCGAGAGACGAGGCATTCGGAATATCTTTTTTAATTCTGGGCGCGCGAATCGTGCTTCAGCGTATATTTTGACGAAAAAACATACGAGAACATTCAGAGAAAGAGAGAGAGAGAGAGAGAGAGAGAGAGAGAGAGAGAAGACTTTTGACGATGCATATAGACAAGCTATACGCTTATCGAAAAGTTGCCTCCACGGAGCTGTTAATGGCATTGGGTTTATGCCCCTCCCTCCTCATAGCTATATTTACGATATATAGAGATTGAGAGAATAGAACAGGGGGGAGGAGAAGCGTTGAAAGAGGGCGAAGAAAGCGACGGGGCCCCCGTATTGAAAACTCGAAAATATAAACAAACAAGTTTGCCTTCTCCGAGAAAGGCATTACAAACGCGTGCGCGCGGGGCCGAAGAACTTTCCTCTAGTCGTAAAAGCTCCTGTCAATACACACGCGCGCAAGCACGACCCCCTCCCTCCCTCTCCACTTTTATATACTTTTATGCTTCTCTTTGCTCCTCTCTTTTTCGACTCTCACTCTCTCGCGTCATAACCTATACAAATAAGCCGCACTTTGAAAGCGCGTGCGTTCTCACAATACGCCCTCTCCGCTATACGCAGAGTATACCACTATATATACATATGCACATACACACGCATAACACAACGCGCGCCCGTCGCACACACACAATGCACATATACACGTGCGCTTTCGGAAAGCTATTACGCCGAAGAAAGCTCGGAGTGCGCAATTCTTCCTCTCGGTAAGCAGCCCGCGTATATATATATAGGTTTTGCCCTCGCGCTCTATATATTCCTCTATATCCCTCTGTCTCCCCTATCGTTAACTGAAATCGTAACGAGAGCGGCGGCGGGCTCGCGCGATAAGCCCGACGCGGACCTTCGACCTCCCTTATACACCCCGAATGAAAATTCGTGCATGTGTGCACGCAAGAGAGAGAGAGAGCGGCACCGGGTGGTATACAGTATGGAACGCGCGCGCGCGAGAAATCGATATAGGCCAGCAACAGCGGTGACGGTGGTGACCATCTGCCGCAGTTATCAATTTGGCAAATTGCAAATCGATACGGTGAAGTGGGGTTAGGGCATTGCCGACCGGCTACGGCTCTGCGTGCACTTTTGACGGACGATTTCACGCCACGCTGCAGACGCGCCGCGAGTAGATGACAGGATCTCCCTCTGCGGGCGTCTTGCGGGAGGGGAGGGTGGCGATGTGAGAGAGTAGCGCCCTGCGTGCGTCAAGATTTCTCCCTCCCTGAGGGTACGAAGGGGCAACGGGCGCGGTAGTATAACGGCTGAAGCCGGAGATATCGCTGGTATGTGTGTGTATGTGTATGTACGTAAACGGCTGTTCGAGTTTGTGTGGATTTGCCGGAGGGAGGGTGTGCGCCGACTGAATGATGGGTTTAACGAGACGGTTGTTAGAAGTGGATTTGCGCTCATTGCCTTTGTAAATTGCGCGCGGGGAAAGAGAGCCAGCAGCAGCAGTCTCGAGTCAACGTTAAACGTGAGTATGGCTGTAAGAAAGTTTTGCTCGGGATTTTTCTAATAAGTAAGATGAAGTTTTATCTTGTAATGATTTGCGCGTTAAATTGTTGGGTTAGTATAAGAATAACATATTTAGGATACGGAATCTTCAAACATAAAACTGTTTGAACAAAGCAAAAATTACATTGCAAATATATATTGTTGCATTAGATTCCTGACATCTGCATTGAACAGTTTTTGTAACGCAATTATTTATTTATTTATTAATTTTTTCCATGTTCTTATCACTGGTAACATCGCGCTGTTGCCATCGTCGAAGAACGAAAATATATATGAAAATCCATCATATCGGCCTCTTTTAAATCGTCAAAATTAATCAGATTTATTTCGAAGCGCGCGGCTATAAATAGCGACTCGCTGAAGTCGAGCCATTCTTTACCCACTTCCGTATCATATTTCTCGCGCGTGAGCGCGCGGAACTCATTTTCCTTCTTCATAAAACGATGTCACATCGGGGTTACCGCTCTCGCCGCGCGCCGTGAAATATTAAAATACACAAGCCCGAATTAACCGACGGTTTAAATTCAGGTCCTTTATCACCAAGCGCGGGAATATATGTACATATATTTATCTTATCGTGTGCTCCCCTTTTTCCGCTTAAAAACAAAGTGCCACGGCACGCAGCTTAGTTTATTGTTACCACTGTTAACAGTTTAACGAAACGAAATCCTCAAATCGCTATGGTAAAATAAATACAGTATCCGTATGCCCCCACGTGCGTCTATTCGATCACTCGACATTCGACAAAATATTTAAAATCAAATCCGCTGGATGAATTTTAGCTCGACAGAGATTTTTCGCTGTTTCGCTTTTCCTGGCGGGCAAAATAGCAAAGCATCGCGCGTGAAGTCGAGAGAGAGAGAAAGAGGGGAGGGGGGTATATTCAATACTTCGACTCTCTCTCTCTCCCAGTCTTCGGTACTGGCGGGATGAATTATTTGTTCACCACTTGTGCACCGCTGCTATTCCTGCCATTGACTGTAATCGCGACGATGGACCATTCAATGCAGACCTCTCGACGCGCTACACACCGGCAGTCTTATTGAGAGGGGGTTGATGTGTACCCACGAGACTTCGAGAGCCGACCGTGAGCGCATAAATAAAAAAAAGCCATGCATTTCGTACGCAAAATTTTTTATTAATTTTGTTTACTTAACTTTTTGAAATTTATTTACACGATACTTCAGTAGTATTAATTGAAAAACGTGCTTCGCTGGCATTTCGATTCGACAGTGAATGTGTGTCAAGGGTGCATTAAAATTATCGTACATATAATAATATAATGTATTACGCACCATAAAATGAACGACGTGTAATTTAATTATATATACAATTTATCCGTCCCGGTAACGAATCTATACACGAACGTATAATAAATCATCATAGCGAATTTCAAAAAATCAAAAGATACATTCATGTATAATAATTCGTGCTATACACCGATTCCTCTGCCACGAGCGCGCTATTACCGTATACGTATCGAAAATTCATCCCTCTACGGGTGGCGCAGGTGCGCGGCCGCACAACATGTTTATAAATTAATATAATTGACAGGTAAACGACTACACGTCAAATTACAGATTACGCGAAGTGAGCCGAATTAATTTATTACTGTAGGGGACCTCGGAAATTAGGGGGAAATGTGATCGTCCGAGTAACGCGAGTACCGCGGCTTCGTCAATCATATTATAATTAGCAATCACAATTATCTTCATTAAACGCAAACAATGAATAAGCATTAGCACGTACGTGAACGCGCGCCGTATCGTGGCGAAGACACACGACGCGACGTTCCCTCTCCCACGTGTGCTATTATATACACACACCCAACTACGCGAGCTTGCGCGTGAAAGCTAAAAAAGCAGCGGCATGAAAATAAACAATTCCGAGAGCGAGAGAGAGAGAGAGAGAAAAATACTATACGTGTACCGCGTGTACAGCACTATAGGACGAGGCGAAACCTTTTCCTGTCATAATAAAGTTCCCGCAAAAATGGACGTGAAGAGGTTAAGAGAATTTCTATCTCGACACAGACATAGGCTGCTGCAGGACCGGCGCGTCGACAATGAAGCTCTCAGCGTGAGCTCGCACTCTCTCTCTCTCTCTCTCTCTCTCTCAAGCATCCTCTTGAAAGCGGTGCTTCATCTCTCTTCGCATCGCTTCGCGTCTAGTCGACGCGAGATAAAGGGTAACACCCCCACCGTTACTACAAACCCTCCTCGATATTTGCCGCCCTCCTCCACACCTCCATCCACCCTCTCCGCGTAGCGATACTTTTTCCCTGGCTCGCGAAAATGGAAGAGCTGTGTGTTGTATACGCGTGTGTATCGTATATACCTACTTGTCGTGATGAGAGCGGGACCGCCGCGCTTCGCGAGAGAGGCTTCAATATTCAAATTCGAATGGCCTAACCCACGCTCAGCTTCTGTTTTTCCTTTGAGGCCCTGGAAGTTGAACGCGAAAAGTTTCCTAGTTCTCTTCTCTTTAACTCTCTCTCTTTCTCTCTCTCTCTCTGTCTCTTTATCTTTATCTTTCTCGTTCTCGATTTCTGTCAGTGCGGGCAATTTCTTCGCGTAAAGGATAGAAATTAGAAGTTTGTAATGCTTACCTTTTCTGTTCAACAATGTGATTTAGTGGGTTAATCTCTCTCTCTCTCTCTTTTTTTTGTTTTTATTACGGTCGCTCGTCATGTTCACCTTCGCTACGGCTGCGGCTTTTCTCTGATTGGTGCGCGCGAGCGCCAGCCCGAATTTGTCCCCGTTCTTGCGCGACGCCAAAGGAAACGTTTGGCGCGTTTGATAAAAAGTAAATTCGTCACCGGGGCGGAACGATGAAATTGTGCAAACGGGCTCGAAGGGGGGGAAGAGGGGAAGGCTAAAACACGCAAAAACGTCAGCTTTTTTAATCGTCCCGTTTGCATGAGATCCAGATAAAAAAATGCATGTTTTCAACTGGTTAAAGCGTGCATTTCGAAAGAGACTTTGATTATATATATATTTATATTACTCAAACTGAAAAGTTCATCTTCATTTAGGTTGTTACAAAACTTAAATTAACTGTGGCCCCTGCATCGTTTACGTAGTTATCCAAGCTTGCCGACCCTGCGCGTCAGAGAGAAAAGGAGGAAGAGAAGAGAGACTAAAGTGCCTCCTCTATCTCCTTTCGTGCAAGAACAGTCTTATAAACTCTTTAGTGGACTGCTCGAAAACTCACGCGCAGCAGAGAGAGAGAGAGATTGTCAAAACTCGCATTATTATCGCGCACGTAGTTAATAATAATGCTTCTCCGCGTCTTCGCATATCAGCCGTAAACCTCTCGGCCGGCAAAAACGTTATTCATCCGTATATGTATATATTCACGTATATGCAGGTACGAGAATATATTTTTCATCGTTTCGAATGGCTGCCAGACGAAAAAATGATTTTCGCGGTGCGGATAATCGTCATAAATCAAGAACGCATCGCGCTCGCCCGCGGCCGATTTGACAAATTACCGAACGATCCCCACCCTCCCGCCGTATGAGCGCGTATCAAGCCTCTCGTCGTCGATGTGACAGCCGTTTTCGAATAAAGTGGTTTTACATTCGCGCACGAGAGCTCGCGCGGTAATATTTTACAGCGGTACCCGACGAGAGGGGAGGGGACTAGTATATAACGTAGGCATTTCACGAAATGTATTTCCATACGTAAAATTATTTCAAATTCTCGTGACCCCGTGGGAGTAGTAAAACCATTTTTTTCTTTTAGGTGTACTTGTAAGTGTATGGGGAAATGTTATTGGAGTATAGAATTTATCTTGGTGGGAATTGGGCAGAGGAAAATCAAAATTGAAAATGACAGGCAGAGAAAGGGAAAGAAAGTAATAGATTGATAGATATAGTTTTCTGTTTTAGCCGCGGGGTAGAACCGCATCTGGCTCAGGATTACAATAGGTATACGTCAGGTATTTCGTTGTTAACATACATCACCGTAAAATAGTATAATTATGGCATTTCCCACATGTATTATACTGAGAAGCTTTTGTTTATTACTTATTTGGTGATTAATGGTATCGCATGATTATAGATTCAACACAAAAGCACGCAAAATAGGGCAGGTTCTTAGAACTGGTTTATGTTATTCTGCGCTTTATATTATTATCTGGTTTACGTAACTTGTTGGTTTATATTGTTGTATTTCAATACTTTTGTCATTTCGGCGAATACTTGATGGAATTAAATAATCATAATTGACAAAGCTATATTATTATTACCATCCGTAAATCTCGCGTATTGTCGAATCATTACAGACTGTACACGCGTAATGAAAATGAGGAAAAATCAAACTCTCTGCGAGATTTCTCTTTAATTTCTATAGAAAGGGCGCATCTGAAACTTTTAAGAGTATGCATGGCATCATTTACTCTGTATAGCAGTTACCGCACGTTATGGGTTCCCAGTGCATCCTATATAGGACTGAGTCATTGACCTATACTCCTTATTTGCGTTTTATATATGGTAGTACGTTAACTATGATAATAACATAAGAAATTCTTGAAAAGTCAAAACGATAGCATCAATCTGGCTATCTATAAGCATTCTTTTTAGAGAGAGAGAGGGGGGGGGGAGATCCACGTCAATAGAGCACAAAGCAGACGAAGAAAATAGAATTCCATCACATTTCAATGTGAATTTCGCTCGCATAGGAATATCTTCCCTCGTTTTTTTTTTCATCGCTATCCATTTCATAGAGGCGAAAATTCCGTAAAATTCACGCACCCCGCGGCGATTTTCTCACCCTCTCGCGAACTCTTTGTATCGCGCTCGCGCGTTTTTGCAAGGATACAAAGACCACTGGAAGCACGCTATAGCGCTCGCGCTCTCACCCTCTCTCTTTCTCTTGTATATACGCCGGTAAAATATTTGAATTCAGCGAAACGTAGAAATAGTTTTCGTCCACCAGCACGAGCACTTTCGGCACCCGTGCATTTATACAGAAGCACTGACACAGAAAAAAAGCGCGAGGAATGCGAAAAATCACGGTAGCTAACGTTTCGCACAATTGGCCGTTTTGCAGCGACTCGTAGAGAGAGTGAGAGGGAGCGAGAGAGAGAGAGACACGAAGCGAACGATTACGAGATCAAACAATCCAATCTAGCACACTTGCGCGCCGGCCAAATCACAATCAGCGCTCGCTCGGTATTATGGTGCCACCGCGAGGGATGCTACTGCTGCTACAACTACTACTACTGCTGCTACTCGAAGTTAAGCAATTTTTCGTTAAACCAGTTTACGACGTCAAAGTTTGCGCCCCGCGCGAGCAGTAAGTACGTGAGCTTGGAGACGGAGAGAGAGAGAGAGGAAATGCCTAGACCGCTCGATCGATTCTGGACCTGGTCGAAGGACCCGAGAGAGAGAGAGGAAGCGAGAGCACCCGGCACCCGGGTAAATAGAGAAATAGAAATTGATAGGGTTCCGGAAAGCTTTTACATCGCTTAGGAAAGGACGAGGATAGCACGGGTTTTTATATATAAAGTAAAGTATAGTCACTCAAAGATACAGATTATTATTATTTTTTTTTTCAGAAAGCAATCGAAAAAATCTTTATTCCTGAAATCGACTATGCGAGACGGCATTTTATTGAATTAAAAATATGCGATGCGGTGGTAATTAATTTAACGATTGTAGAAATTTTTTATCGAAAATGTCCATAAATTTAATAAATAACTTTGATGAAATTAAATTAACAGGAAATATCTGTAATACACGATCATAAGCAATCAACATTCTATGAAATAAACGGAGAATGTTAAAATTGCAATTTTTTCGAAATTTTATTATGCTCAACAATCCAATGCATCAAAAAGATTTATGTGATAATTTTTCATATTCCATCACAGATTTTCGTATTGGAAATGCATGCAGAATGGAACTCTAAAAAAAGTCTGTAGAGAAACAGATTTTATTGGAAATTATTCTTTGTCAATTTTCGAATGTGTGTTAATCGGGGACAAAAAGCTTTCCATTAACAAAAATCAACAATAATAATTTTCTCTTTCAATGACTAAAATAATGGACGAAAATTATTTTTTCATCCTTTGAATTAATGTGTAACTATGGATTATGTACATTGTAAAATATAGAATTTATGTGTAATTGTAGCATATCTCCATTGGCATTTCAAAACTCATATTATAATATTAAAAACTATGTATTAAAAAAAAATTATGACTCGAAATATTATAATAAATAAGTTACAAGGATTAAACCAAAAATGAATAGCGTCTTTTTGAGTATACCCATGCGATTCACGACGATTTCTCGAGAGTTCTGATTCAGCGCGGTCTGTCTCGTTTGTGATACGCGTGTTAACGCTCCGTATAGTAGCATTGAAAGATGCATTACTTAAATGAGCAAATCTATTATTCTTTTATTTATTTAAAAACTTTTTTTCGTTCGGAATTTATAATATTTGCACGTAATTTATGACTTTACAATACTAATGTACTATATACTATCAAAACAAATGGATTTATAAATAAAATTACATTGTTCAGTAAATAGTTATAAGATGTAATTAATTTTCTTCCCCGTCGAGATAATTTTACGCTACAGCATGGTAACCGCAAACCGATTATTCACACAACAAACTACTGTATTTTGCAATATAAATCAGTTAATATACTTATAATTAACAAAGAATTCGCAATCATTGATTATTGATCGTGTGCAAATAATGCCGTTAAAACAACTAGCAGCACATCTCTCGACATAATAATAACATAGAATTTTCAACGAAAAAAAAAGTCTTTCGCTCGAACAAATTTACAGACAGAAAAAACACTCCCCTCCACTTCATCTCGACTCTACGAGTCTGCGCTCATATTCCCTCTTCCTCTCCAGCAGAAGTTCGTGAACTTTCAGCGCTCTGGGTATTCCAAAAGTTTTCGCGTAATGATTCCAATAAGTAGTCAAATCTATAGCGGAACAAAGACATCTGGGAAGTTTCGATTTTCCGCCAGTAGAGAGACTGGCAGACAGACAGACAGACAGTCGAAAAGTGAGAAAAAAGATATATATATAGATAGAGACAAACACACAAAAGAACACATTTAAAACGCGCTGCAGAAGCGGCTTCCTTTCTCACGAGCTCGGCGACCGGTAATTGATTTCGCGAAGATCCGCGTCATAAGCACAAGGAGATTCTTTATTTTTTCGCGCGAGGCCGCTCGAGGCGGCCTTAAATATATCGTCTCTCTCGCTCTCTCTCTCTCTCCCTCTCGAAAGATAACGCCTTTAACGAATGGCATCGACGCGGCCGAGAGGAACGCCGATGGAGATAGTAGGAGATATACGTATATTCAGAGGGAAAAGAGATCGTAGAGAGAGGGAGCATTTTTCCCAAGCGGAAATCCGGAGGGGCTCCATTGAAAAAAAAGCGATCCATCGGATTTTGCATCGCGAGCGAAAAGCCAAGCAGCAGAAGCAGCAGCAGCGGAAGGAAAATAAACATGTAATAGAAGTGGGGCTGGGCGCGCTCTCGGTTCATCGGCGATATATCGGCCGCTGGAGAGAGAGAGAGAGAGAGGAGGGGGTGTCGAGTATGACCGGCCGTTTTCACCGAGCTGGAAAATAGCGTGGCCAGCTGCCGCGCGCGCTCGGCCAGCCGGGATATGCCGCGAGAGCTGGGAAGAGCCGGAAAAAGGAGAACTCGAGCTGCCAAGTGCTGCGAGGCGATAACAAAAATTATGCGCACCGCGCCGCAGCAAGCACTGGCGTCGAGTGGCCGCAGCAGCAGCAGCAGCAGTCTGCCCGACGGATTATATTCACTTCCGATTTTTCCATATAGCCCCCTGCGCGCGCGTCGATTATACAAGTGCGGCCCCGCGGTCGAGTGTTTTTCCGCGCTGATGACTGAAAACACTAGTGGCCGCGAGGATGTGCAGATGGATAAATCGCGCGTTTTATTTAGAGAGAAGCCGCGAGTATATAGTGCTGTCGGTTCGAAAGAGGGAGTATATAGGCTACCGTAAAGAACGGCGAGGAAGAAGCCTGGTATAATGCAGGGGGCGAGGTGGCTCGCGCATTAGGCTGCAACCGCGGAGCTGTCCGTATATAAATCCTGGGCGGCGAGTCGTTAACGTCGCGCTCGCGGCGGGTTGCTGCGCTGCCTCCCGTGATCGTAAAGGTCACTCCCGCCTGCCTCTCCCCCCATCGAGGCGCGAGCATTATACCCTCGCGCGTGCGGAAAAACGAAAACCAGCGCCTTTCGCAAGCGCGTGAAACCGCAGTAATTTTCTGCCACTTACCGCGCGCAATAAAAGCACCCACGCGCGTACTTATACGAAATGAAAAAACACAGAGCCATTTTTACTTCTGCCTGTTTACACTTCGATATTACGAGGAGCTATAGCTGCCGGTAACGCTGTATATATAATCTCTCAACTTCTCGGCAACTTTTTTTTCCTTATTAGTAGATGTGTGTATATATAGGAATGCGGGTCAATCTGTGCGTACGCCTCCCCGTCGCGCTGATTTACACGTGGAGGGAGGCCATGAGCGCGCCACTTTCATTAACAAGACAATCCTGGGAAATGCGCGCGTTATACGTTTCACCAAAGTGTGTATGTGTGGATATATATACGCATATGTGCGGGCGTAGGACGGCGGTAGCGAGTGGTTTATTTATTGCATCGGTGCGTGTATCGCGCCGTAAATTAAGACTTTTCCGTTTAATCGTTTGATAAATAACGCGCGAGAGCAAGCGGACCGCAGCATTGTTAAGGCGGTTCGCCGGTATAAATAGCCCTCGAGTATAGTACTTGCAATAAATGTATATCAGAAAATAAAGTACGCGCTCGCATCCCCCCGAGCCCCTCTCCCCTGTTCGCCGTTCCCCACCGTTCGTGCGAGAAAGAGGAGAGAGTGTGTAATGCGCTTTCTCTCTCGCATCCCCCCCTCTCTCTCGGTACTTTGAGTGAGATTTAATGTATGGTACAAAAGAAAAGAAAATCCTTTTGTAGAGGTACGATGAATAACAAAATTATCCGACGAATGTATTTTATCTCTGGATTTAATATTAATATATATTTAATATATACTTAACTTTTAAAAGCGTAGAGTGGATAATAATTTATTGAATAATGTTGATTATTATATTTATGCGAATATATAAGAGAAAAATTCATCGTTGAGATAAAAAAGATAACTCTTTTGTGAAATTCTTTGGTTCAGAAAGTCAACGATTATCTTTTTAAAGCAAAAGTTATATATATTGACACCAGACATTTAATTTTTGTAGTCCAAATAATTTTTCTGCGAATTTAAGAATAATTTTCTTCTTGATTTTGAACATATCTTTGATTCGATTTCATTGAAGAAGAATCTATCTTTAAAGACAATTCGTATAGTTCAAATGTAAAAACAGAATAAACTCTTGAACTGAAGTAAATATAAAGCTATGAATTTAGAAATATCATTCATTTTTTCTGAAATATATAGTTCTACTTTTGCAAGTTTCCGTCCGGAAACTTAGTTAATCGTGTGGTTAAGATATTGGGTTCCCATCGAGAAGTTGAGGGTTCGATTTCCCATCAGCGCACTTCCAGAACCATCTTCGAACAATAATAATAGTATACATATCTTTTTTATCTTAATAATATTTTTTAGACTAATAACAATAAGTAAAAAATTTTTTAACGAGCAAAATATACATCACCAAATGATTTTCCTTTCGGAGTAAGAATCTGAAGATAATAAGAGGATTAATTCCTTCTAACTTGAATGAAATTTGAGTACAAAGGATTTTCCTCAAGAGGCAAATAGAGAACACATTGATATTTACATTAAAAAAATTTTTAAATTTATGTTTAACATTACAAACGGTAAATAACAAATTTATAATTGCAAATAATTTTTATTTTTAAAGTACAAATATTTAATATATGCAGTAAAGCTTAATGATTAGCACACATAATTTTGTATTCATTAAAATACGATCCAGATTTGAGATAATACAGGTCAATTGAATAAAATTTAATCGCAAATAATCTATATACGTGATGCTCAATAATTCTATTAGCGCGAATTAATTTTTATTTAACAAAATGTAGGAAACAAAATACAAAGCACTTATAAACATATTATTCGATTAAATATAGATTAAATCCTCGTTCGGCTGATTATAGTATTATATATTATAAAGTGACAACTTTCCTGGTAAAAATCTTGATAGTAACATAAATTAGCTAGATCTGAACCAGGTTTATTTTTAGAAAAAATTTAGTTCTTTTTCAAACCACAGCCCAGGACCAATCTAATGAAAGTTTCAAAAAAAGAAATTAAAATTAGAATAAAGAGCTTTATTTCCTTTTTTTGAATATTAAAAAATGTTGATTCCTTCAAAAGTTATAAGGGTTTGAAGTTGAAGGTCGAAAAGGCATAAAAATGCACAAATCGCAGGAATCGGCAGCGCCGACTTTTTTATGCCATTTTGACGTTCAACTTCAAACCATTATAACTTTTGAAGGAATCAACATTTTTTTTGAAACTTTGAGTAGATTGGTCTTGGGAGGTTTGGTTTGAAAAGGAACACTTTTTTTGACATTTTCTTAAAAAGTATAAGTTGCTCTAGAAAAAGTAGTCTGATAGATTTTCATTTTGTATACTATAATAAACAAGAAAAACCGGGGCCCGAAGGTGTGCTCTAAAAAAAATTTTCAAATCGTGATTTTCGTTTTGTCGCCACTTTGATTAGAATTACACATATATAATATGCATGTCGTATTAGAGGTATAGGTCAGGTATCGGCCAGGTGTCGATACATCGTCTAAATAAGAAAAAAAAATACGTATCGTTTGTCAAAGGTTAACAAAAAAATAGCTTGTTTTAGCTATAGATTATAGTTGACAGGATAGCTTATTTATAGTTAAGAAATATACAGCTAATTTATAACAGCTTAGACAGAAAAGCTGCTGTTTAATTTGCTTCCAGGGGTAGAGAAACATTATATACAACGTGTAATCAAAATATAATCTCACCTCCGTCGCTTTGAGAGGAGGTTAAAACAACGTTTGCACAAAGAATTTTAATGAAACTTTCGCATGTCAACTACCAGGAATTTCCATTAAACTTGGGCCAGGTAGGCGGGATTCAAGGACGTGGAAGTGCACCGAGCTTGTCTCTCCCTCTCGTCTCTTCATGTAACTTTAACACGAATACTTTGTCGCCCTATGCGGCACGGGGGGTTAGGGGAACGGGGGTGGGGTGAATGAAATCGATCGGAGAATTTATGTGCTTCGCTTTTCCGTGTCGTGTGTTTGCTCCAATTGAATTACTACTTCAATCCGCACGCTCCCTCGCTCTCGCGCACGTGTTAAAAGAAAAGTGCTGAATGTAAAACGTGCGCTAGCTCGTGCGCTATTAGCGCTGGGATCTTCTTTGTTCGCCGCGTGTTTTTCCAGAGAGGCTCGATATATTGCATTTTTATGCGCTTTCCCGCGCAGCCCTCTTTTTCGCACTGTCAGTCATAAAATGTTAATGGAAAGATGAAGGGAGCACGATGTTTAAGCGATTTGCGACTATATTTAGGTGCATTACACTCTAGTGCTACTATACCAATATTCGATATATATCGCAGCTAGTAACCTACATCACGGCGGGCGCGCAACCTATTTTGTTTGCTGCTGAATAATTTTGATGGAACGATATATCTATTAGTGCGCACCATGCAGGCACACGTTCCTGTATTATTAACAGGGCGCGCAGGAGTACCTATATATACATGTATGAACTGTCAAATTTGCGTGCACTGAAGCTCGTGAACAAGAGCCGTCGGAATCGGATGATTCAATATAATTATCGTACACGCGCGCGTATATATATAAAAAAGAAATCTTGAAAAAAGGGCAAAATGTTTATTTTTCCGAGCAAGCGATCGGCAATCGCTGTCGCACGCACGCGTATGTGTATAAAGTGTATAAACGCGGAAAGGAGAAATGGCGAAAAAAGTCAGTTCACTGAATCGCGATGCAGTAGGGTTCGGGCACACGCGAGCGACAAACGGTGGGCTCGATATAACCGTACGCGCGCGAAAAACATTCCTAACAATTCAAAAAAGCAAACTCTCGCCTCGAAAAAAACACGGTCGCTTCTATCGTTCTCGCCCGGTGCGAGAGTGCCCTATATAAAAAAAGAACAAAATCCCCGGTCCTCTGACAGCTCGCATATAGGCGAGAGCGGTGAGGTAAAACGAAAAAGAAAACAAAGCCTGACCAGGAAAGCTGATTCTCTCCATTATTGTTCGAATAACTCGTCGAAGCCTCGGGGGGGACATTTCCATGCAAATCCCTGCGCACTCGAGATGTAATTTTAAGAAACCACTTTCGGTGCCCACTCGCGAGCGGTCGCGATCGCGTTATAATAACTTTTGAATTACACGAGTAAATTCGGCGTGTCTTTTCTCAGCCGCGCCTCCTTTTTATACCCGCTCGGCGCGCATAAGCCTCTCTCTCTCCTTTTCCACCTAGCGCTCGCGTCTTCTCGCCAGCCAGCTGGCAGAAATTCAAAAACCCTTGTTCGAGACGTACGGCCGGATACGCCTGCGGAAGAGTCTTATTTCGCGTTCTATCGCGGAATCTGTTTTGTCACCGCAGAGAGGAGGGCCTCTCTCCCCCGGAAACTCTCGGCGGACTGACGAAAAAAAAATAAGAGAGGCAAGAGAGAGAGAGAGAGATAGAAGAAGACGACGAAAAAGGCGTCCGGGAAAATAATTTCTTTTTAATTACGTCGTCGATGTGTTGCAGCGCGTATATAACGCGCGCGATATTCGCCAAAATTCATGACCGTGGCGCGGTGGGGGTATAAAGTTTTATAATTATACGCGCGGGTGGCGAGTGGCGCGAAATGAGCGTTGAGTAAGTATGTATAATCGTCTTTTTAACGTGAAATTTTTACAGCCTGATATACAAACATTTTTTTTATTAATGTCAGATATACAAAAGATGATGTCGTCGCCTCCGAATAAAAAGGCGTTATTTGAGAATCCGCTCGTAAAAGGCGTTATCTCGGAGTCCGCTCGTAGAAGGCGTTATCTCACACGTAACTTTTTCAGGCTCAGATTTAACCTTTTACGAGCGGATTCCCAGATAAAGCCTTTTACGAGCGGACTCCGGGATAACGCCTTCTTCGGCCGGATTTCCAGATAACGCCTTTCTATTCGGAAGTGACAATATGTAGCTAACTCGGATTTCGATTACCGACTAAGCTATATATAGCAGCGTACGAAGAGAGACATAAATGTAATGGACATTTGCAATACTCCGGACGAGACTGAAGGCAAAAATTAATCTTGTAATAAAGAAAAGCGCAGGCAGTAAACCAATTGGCAGTCGTTCTTGCTTTATATATAAGTACGAGACTTTTCTGCGCGCTGATCGCGTGCTGCTGCCTTGCGCGCGAGCTTAAGGAGAAAAGCACACAAAGACGGGAAAGCGAAATACGCGCGCGCACGTGGCGCAAGTCGGAAAAGGGAAGCGAGGCAGAGGCCAGCCGCCGGCAGCGATTTTCAAGAAGTCGGACAGAAAGTAATTTTCGCGTAATGGCAAAAAGACGTGCGCGTTGCGGCGCTTTCCCTCTCTCTCTCTTTCTTGCTGCTACAGCTACGGCGAATGAGGGAGTGGTATATAAGGCGAAGACGGTGGTGGAAGGGTACAAGGTTCTTCTACCCCGCAGCTGAACGACTATCTCGCGGAACACCTTCTGCATGTGGGTGTCTATCTGTATGTGTGTGCGTACGCGTATCTGTGTGCGTAAGCGCGTGTACGCCCGCGAAGTTACATGTCGGAGTAATTTAGCTGGTTGAACATCGACACACGCTTGTCTTATCTGCAATATGGTCAATCCTTATTCCTCCTGTTTCTCAGCGCGTACGCGCGTGCACGTGTAAGTGCGTGTAAAGAGAGTTAGAGATAGAGAGAGCGCGAGGCAGTAATAGCCATTTGCAAAATTGAGGTAGGTTCGCTCTCGGAGCTTTGCGAGGCTATGTAATGCGTAACCAGGGGTTCTCTATTTGCGTTTAATTCGTCAAAAGATCTGCTGTGCGAGGCAGAAAATTGGATTGCTGGGTTATTGGTTCTTTCAAGTTTGATGGGATTCACCGGCTTTTGAGGATAGAGGTACTTACGAGGGCTTTGTGATGAAGGATTATCAGTCAGCCGAATATTGTGTTGAGAATTAAATTGTACTTAAACTGGAATGATTAATTAACATCGGCGCAAGTATTAACTTAACTTATAAGGATGTTAGAAGTGTGTCACGTTATATAGTCAAGTCACAAGAATCTTTGCGTCTACTCTCATTATGGGAACCGTGAATAAAATTAATAAAAAAGCTAAAACAATCTCAAATGAAATCTACTTTATCGTTCAGCATTTATTAATGCATTTTTTTTCTTTATAAAGCGTTTGTTAGGATTTTATTATTCATTATATTTTGTGCTAAATTAATTAAATTGTCAATCGTAAATATCACTCATAAAAATATCCAATAAACTGTACGTCCATTGTGTTTTTTTCATTATACGTATAAAAAAAGGTATCTCTAAACGGAATTCATTACAACGCGAGGTTGACAGACAGTATTGTATGCCGCTGTGTAACTTTTCTCATTGCTACTGCTGGCGCTTAAAAACAATTGATTAAAAATTACCGTTTTTAATTAAATGTTTCTAACTTTTATTTCGTCTGCATATTCCTAGTGAAATAATTCGCTCGAAACAATGCAATTTTAGCGAAATAACAATGACGTTAATTTAATTATACCACACTACAAGACGATTAATATCAAATTCATATGCGGGCATGGTATCAATTATGATAATTTTATTACACTTACTCCAAACAAATACAATATCATCATCAGACATCATTTGTAATTATATTGATATCAGTGCACATACACTCCTGATGAAAATGTCAAAAGATATCATTAATAATTGTAAAATTTATACAAACCAACCTCCAGATGCATGAGCATATGATCGCGCTAAAATAAAAAAAAAAGTAGAGCAAAAAAGAGGCTAGCGGATTAAATATTACATTGTGCAACAAGGAGAGAAAATGAGCTATTTCTAGCGAGGGTAAGGTGTTCAGCACGTGTCGGACGAGAACCCTTAATTAAGGGGGTAGAAATGTTCATTTCTCACCAGTTTTTCATTTCTCATCTGTTTTAGGGTAGAAATGGATATTGTTTACCACTTTGACAAGATACGCTCGAAATGCGAAATTTTCTTTCCTACTTTCACACGTGAAAAAAAAGATTCCTATACAAAAAAGAGATGGACTTGAGATTGTCACCTCTAATGATTGTGATTGGTCGATTTGAAATGGATATGTAAAA
>UXGD01004101.1:0-18110 GCA_900474315.1 Torymus auratus
AAATATTACTGGAGGAATTTAAGCTTTGAGCTTTCGACAACGGTTCTATAATATAAGATATTGAATTGTCAGTTTGAAATAATGATATTGTCGTGGGGAAACTGGCTTTTTCGTACTGATATGTGCTTAAGCACTTAAGCACTCAATTTGATTAATAAACTAGTGACTATGCAGAGTTCATTCAACTGATTTGTTAATACGTTTATAAATATTTTATTCATTATATCGCGATATAATTTTAGCCACTGGCATTTTTTAAATCTAAGAATTTATGAAAGAAACTTAATTTATGGGCTACTAAAGTCAAGATTTATGATATTAATGTTCTACTAATAACTACTTTACGAGATATAGGTACAAAATTAATAGAAACTTTTATTGATATTTAGCCAAAAATCTCGGATCTTTATTAATTTATTTTACAAACCGTTTAATATGTTTCATTTTACTTAATTTAATTTACATTTTATCTGTTTCTGGAGCATGCAAACACTCGAGAGACAAATCTTGAATAAATGTTTCATATGTAATAGAACTTATATACACTTTTTGGCACCTTCTTTAGCTTCGAAGGAAAATAAGTAATAAATTGCTTTTAATGACAGCATTTAAAATAAGTTTATTAGATGCAGTCTAATAAATTCAAAAACGTAACGATGTAATTAAGTTAAAAGCCTAAATTTACTCGGATCTAAGAATGAGAATTGTCAACGCAGGAATATTCTCAATTTTGAATGGGTATAAAAATAACGGAATCGGCGCCATTACTCAATGTCAGAGAAGTCAGACATATTATACTGGCGAAAATAAAAATACGTATTTCTTTTATATTTGTTCTAACAAATTCTTCTGAGCTGTTAAATTATTTAAAAACACTTAAAAATAGTTTATCTCAATTTCTTTAGTATTTTTATATTGTTAATGTAACTGTCTGAGTAGTTCTCGAAAAAGATTGAAATAACTTTATATTTATATTGACTCTGAAATAATATCTGGCTATATTACGGAAGCGAACATTTGTAGTACTATCAACCAGAAAAACTTAATTTTTCGATGAATCAGATCAAGAAATGAGTACTGCAATTATAAAACCAAATATATCATTCTTCAATTTACACATTTATACTCTTTCATTTTTCTGTCATCGGCGCATAAAAAGTACGATTAACAGTTTCATAAAACGCCTGGAAAAAAACCTTTCTTTAGTCTTTACTCGTTCTACTTTCGCTACCTCGTAATATTTTATATATTTCGCGACAAGCTCTGACCTAAAAACTTTTCATCCGTCAAAAATCCTTCCTTCACGTACAATCAACACCCGCATACATCAAAGTATAATTTTCATTCTCAAGAGCGACAATGTCCATTAAACCGACCGAGGACTCGCCAGTCCAAAGCCACTCCTCTCACGCGTACTCGGAAAATAAATTTATTCTCGGAAGACCTTTTGATACGGCAACAACGAAAGAAGGCTGCCTGGCCGCAAAATTATATTCTCTACTCAACAATTTTAGAAGTCATGCGTTAAGGAGACCGGCGACGGCCCGCGACGAAAACGTGACCGGCGGCGACGTGAACTCTTGCCAATTTCCGGGCAAGTTTTTTCGTCTTTCCGTCGACGTTGTCGTCTCTCGTCCATCGTAGTTAGACTGAAGGACAATGCGAAAATTCTCGTTAAGAGTGGGCGTCGTGTGAGAGAGAGAGAAATGTTTTGTAAAAGATTCGATAATTTGAGGGCGTATATTTGGAGACTGTTGAATAACATGTGAAATAACACGGGAGGTTGGCAACTTGAGGCTGCTTGTAAACAGCTTGGAATTAGAGGAGAATGAGAATTTGAGAACAGTCGACGGAGAGACACACATTCCTGGTTATTTCAGAGTAAATGTGTTTTGTATCATATTGGAATGTTAAATGTGGAAAGTTTTTGTTGGTTTTGTAGGAGAAATTTGAGCTTTAGTGGTGAATTATCTGTGATATTAATTTTTATCAACCTACATTATTATTCAAAAATTGGAAATAAAGGGGTACATGTATGGAACATATACATAAATGCAAATATTATGGTCACAATTTTGTTGGTAATGCAGCTGTATGATATTTGTTTTAGTTTTTGCCCACTGGAAAAAGACATATAGACCATGGCTAATTGTAAAAATATTGTATAAAACCATATAGTAAAATTAATTTACCGTTTCAATAGCCCCCTCAGTACACAAAAGAAAAAGTTTACCATCCGAAATCAAACCCGAATTTCAGACCACCAGCATTCCACCGTTTCCCTACCAAATTTCATCATTTCCCCATCGACATTCTTCATCCGGAGCCCAGCGAGAACACGCATAAATTTTTCCCTAACGACGGTGGGCGTAAGCTGCGGCCGATCTCTCTCTCTCCCTCGTTTCCGATGCAGGAACGCGAAGACGAGAACACCAGTGGCGGCGGCGCTGTAGCTCCGTCTCTCTCTCCCCCAAAAATAGCCGGCGCGCCCGAGCTGGACGCCGCCGCCGCCGCGCTTCAACCTGGTATAAATCCCCGCAAGCGAGCGCCGCCATCTTCGGCGACGCTGAAACGAAATCTAACAATGTTGCTAAGAGAGAGAGATTTCGACAAAAGCGAGAGGCGTCGAGACGACGAAAATACTTTTTCGCGGCTGGAGCGCGCGCGTGCCACTTTTTCCCCGTGTTGTTTTTCTTTTTGCCTTTTTTCCGGGTCGCGTGGGTGTCGTGTGTATGTGTGTGTAGATGCATTGCGAAATCAAGTATCCGTACCCTCTAAAAATGAATACGTTCACTAGTACGAATAAGTAAAAAATGTTTTTTAAATTCTTTAATGAATATTCACCTATTACGCGGTGAAAATTTTATTCCACTACTTCAATAAGTGAATATTCACTAAATAAATAGTCAATCTTTTCACTTATTTGTACCAGTAAACGACTTTTAACATATTCATTTTTAGAGAGAACAGAGCTTACTTTCTAATAAGCTTTTTTAATAAATTTTTAAAAAGTTGATTTTTATTGATGGTTTTGAAAGTATTTATATAGTATTGTATCGGCTGGTTTTGAAATGCAAGTGGAAACTAAGGCGGTAACCTTAATAGATTCATTTCATGTTTTTAAATGAAACCTGTTTCGCTCTAAAAATATCCTCGCTTTAAACTGTCCCCGGTGTATTGTCGGTACTCAAAATATTTGACTGTCGTGTTGAGGTAATAAAAAGCGCAAAATATTTTCTTTCGGTTTGTAAGATGTAAACGGTTTCTTAAATAAAAGACTCTATTTTGTTCCAATTATTCGAAACCGATAAACACCAGCGAGTTTAGGAGGCAGTTGAGAAATTGCCGATATTATTAACCAATGGAAGAAGAGAAAAAAAAATTAAAAAAACAAGTTAGTTGGGATTTCCGTTGGAGCATTTGTAGCGATCTCAATAATAAAAATACAGCGTTAAAAATATACAGTGGAGAAAATCTCTAACGTTCAAGAATAGAACAGCTGTTGTTTCATCACACAATGAGTTTGAGCGTGATAGCGTTCTTTACGAAACTATACGGAAACTTAATTTTATCATTTATAAATAAATAGGTTCGTTGATGCGTCTTAATTGAAATTAATTTCTCTACTGATAAATGAATGTTCTTAATGCAATACACTTTGTCATTGCAAAAGTTAGTTATACGTACAGGTGGTATTTTTCGTATTTTTAACCCTAGTGAGAACCATATTTATACTTTTTACCCCACAATTTAAAGAAAAAAATTTGAATTTCCAATAATTTACCAATTATTCATGGTTTTTATCAATTTACTAACACAGATTACATAAGACTAAAAATCCCCCGTAAAAAACATTGGCAAGATTCAAAAATTCGAAATCCCACCTTCCGCTTAACCGATTTCCCTTATCGTACATGTTGTCAACTTACCCTCTGACGCAGCTCCCTCTCACCCTCGAGGTCATCCTGCAGCAGGCGGATTTTGTCCTGAAAGCAAAAACAACATCCATCTTACATTTCATCCTCCACCATCACCTCCTTTCATCTATTTCAACATAACCAACGCAACATGCCACGAAAAGAGCTTCATAACTCCTAAAAAAACGCTTTCGCGAGGTCGTCTCAAGCTCTCTCCCTCTCTCTTTCTCGGGATGCTCTTACGGCTTTACGTAATCGCGGCGCGCGACAGAAATATCCCCACCGAGCGCGCGAGGAGGAGAACCAGCTCGGGGGAAGAAGAAAACGAGGAACTGACCCGAGCTTGCGAACGAGAGAGAGACAGACGACGACGAAGAATTCACTTTGCTTTCTTTGCATTCGACGATTGACGCCGCGCTTTGCCAATCGGCTGTGCTGCTACCTCTTTCTCACTCTGTGCTTTTTATTTTCTCTCGCTGCTTAAAGCGCGTGCGCGCGTACCCCGGGGACCCTAACCCTTTTTTTGAATTAGGTTACGCGCATTCCAACGCCGCGCCGAGCGCCTCGTTTCCGCGGATGCTCGGCGGCTCTCTCTCTCTACGGCCACTATTTTTGGAACGGCGATCCGAGCCGGATACTTTTCTCCCTCCTCGCTTTATAGCGAATCTTTCGAACGCCCAAGCGTTAGTACCAATTTTTTCGCCGATTTTTTCTTTTGTGCCCGATTCTTACGTATTTGCAGTGAGTAATCCGGTTACTAAAAAAAGGACCGCGACGAGTCATCCATCGCCGACGCGCGATTTCGAAATAGAAAATAGGCGCCAGAAAATTATCTCAGACGAAATCGCTCGAAGCGACGAGCAGTAAGCGAGAGGAGAGTAAGAGAGAGACGGATATACGCGGTTAGATCGTCTCGCTCTGGCCCCGACTATTTTCGTACGGCGAGCAGTGGAGGCAGAGAGAGAGAGAGCACTTTGGCCCGGTACAACAACACGCGGGTATAGGTATTACGACGGCGGCACGGCTCTGCAGAGATTGGCACTAAAGTCCCTTATGGTCACTGAACTTTTGCAGCTGCACGTTTTTATCATTCCGGTCCGTTCTTTTATTTTTCTCTCTTTCGACGATTGATGATTCATTGGAGAGTTTTTTGAAACACAGGTATATCGTCGATCTAATATAGAGTCTATTGTTCACTGGTAGCACTTGCACTTTGGTGGTTCGATGCTCTGGTTCATCGTTTTGTAGACATCGCCAGGGCGCCAGCGGATATGCTGATGTTCATCCTTCACTTTTCTTACATCATCGTTTGGCTCGCGAGATTGTTAGTTAACTTGCACGTTTTTTTTGACACTTTACCGACGGATTTTGTTTAGAAAATGTATTTTTAGGTATATGTTGTAAGGTTTGTGATATGCGTACGTTTAATGGACGTTTGTGTAAAAGATATTATGTATAGTGACATGTAATGTGGTGTACAGGATTTTTTTTACACAAAATAAAAAAATTGATAAATTAGAAGAATTTATAACAAATTTTAGATTAGACACAATTGCAGCAAACCTAACTTGAATCAATTAAAAATACATTTTCACGTAAAACTATTATTCTACCCTCAATAAGCAATAAAATAACCCCAACATCATAATCGGTATAAAAGTATGCACACAAAAGTGTAAAAAAAAAATCGGTTCTCATTTGAAACAGCCGTGAAATTCAATCTCGCAAAAGAAAATAGGGTTGTATTAAACGTACCTCGAGTCGAGAGAGAGCGCTCAGGTCGGCGCTGTACTCGATGCTGACGTCGGCCTGCCCACCGCCGGTCGATCGGTACGAGTACTTCGATGCTTTAACGGCAGAAGACGACATTCTGGCACTCATTAAATCTGCGGGTACTTTCTCAATGAAAAAGTATAAAGTACAAGTGTTCAAATTTCAAGCGACGATCACGCAACGGCGACTGTCCCTCTCTTCGTTCGGTCAAATTTCTTTAGCTTCAAATTGTACAATAGCTCGCCCTCTTCCTCTCTATCTTTCTTTTATCGGAGAATCCTCGCGGATCTCCGTCGATATTTTAAATTTAAAATAATGTGTGTGTCCCGTGCGTAGCTGCTGCCGCTCGAATATGCACCCCACACCGCCCGTCGTCGTTGGTCTCCGGTGTCGACCCCGAGAGAAACTGTGCGACTAAGAGGTTGCCTCTGGCCTCTTCTCTCCTCTCCTCTTCTTCCTTCCTTCTCCTTCTCTCTCTTCCTCTCCCTTCTCTCCCCCTTTCTGCTATTTCTTGCAGCGCTGGTAATCGCCTCTCTCTCTCTCTGTCTCTCTCGTTGGTTCGGTGGGTGTCGTCGGAGCCGACCAGCGCCCTACTCGTAGTGCGATGCGAGCCGTCGTCGTTCGTATGGCGCGCCGGCCGCTCCACGGCCCCGTCAAATTCACCGCGCGGCGCATGCGCCGTAGATCCTCCTTACCCCCACCACCGCGCTCTCGCCCTTGCAGCGCCGGCCGACCGTTCCTCGCTCGCTACTACTGCGTGGGCGGCCGCTACCACGCACGCTTTCTTCATCCGAGAAAGAGAGAGAGAAAGATAGGAGAGAACTCTATAATAGTGCTCAGGGGAAGTGCCGTCGAAGTGGCTGACACGCGCGTGATTATGCGTGAGGGAGGAGGAGGAGGAGGAGGGAATTCGGGGAGCGTAGCAGCGGCGGCGTGATTGACGAGACGGCTTGAGTGCTGTATGGGTGTGTTTATGTCGGTGGGCGATGATACGATTCCAGGTATGCGGCACACGCGCTGAGGTTGAATTTCTAACGAGATCAATCGTCAGCCGTTATCGTGCGGCGCGGGTAATGGGATTTTAATTTATTGGGTGGTGCGCGGTGCGAAGATTCCATGCGCGAAGTTCATGGGAATAAGGCTCCAGGGGTATATATATGGTGTGAATGGAGGCTGAGATACAATGTAGCGATGTTGTGAAGGTATCATTGTTCCTAAATTAGTCTGAATGATTCGTTTATTTGTTAAGCGAGAGGTGTTAAAATTAGCAGGAATCTAATTTTAGGGTTTATAATTGGATCGTATCGTTTTATTAAAAGAAGTTTTTTACAATTGAAACGTGTAAATGAAATCCTCTGGATAGGAAATGTCTAATCGATCTAAATATATAAACTTATATAAATATAAATATATAAACATATATAAACTTATTTTTGAGAATTCTTGTAGAATTTTTGTATTAAAATCTTCAACTATAAATATAATTTTTTCAAACATGCTTGAGAGTAAGATCAGCCAATTCGTAGATATAAGGAAACCCTTTTGAAAGATCCATCAAAATCGATTTGCAGCAGATATAGTAATTTCGAAATACAACTAGGTGTTAATGCGAAATCTATATATCAATATATTTGGTATTATAATACACCCGTGGTGCACCAGTATAGCACAACGTATCTCATTTTCCAAATCCGTTCTTTAGCATAGAATATTTTAAAATAACATCGCTGGTGTTACCCAATCTCCTTCCTAGTTCTTAATTTACAACGAAAATTAACTCCAAATATTTTTTCAGTAACTCAAGCTTCGTTATTTTTAAAAGAACCACTAATTTTTGCTTTACAAACGCCCTATTTTTAACCATGAACAATATCCATTTCTTTCTGAATCACAAATATAATAAGCGCTTAGTTATAGTTGTTTGTATCTCTCGTCTCATCAAATCTCCTCAACAACCTAATGATAAAGCGGACAAAAATGTGTAAACAGATTGCTCGATACAGTCATCTAATGTGAACCGTTGCCAATCCCTACTTCCCCCTCAGAAAAACAATCGCACAGTCGAGAAGAGTCCGGCAAAAGTCGCTTGAAAAACGGGGAAGTTGACTCACCTCAGCAACGCTGGCGAGACGCTATAACGCCACGGTGTGTATGACTGACACAACTATTTTTATAAGTCGCGCGGCTCTCTGTATGTTGCAACGGTTCAAGCCCTTTTTTTCTTTGTTCTTGATGTACGGTTAATTCGGGCTCCCTTAGTCAGTGGCTTGCGTGTGTATATATATGTAACTGCGCGCACATTAATAAAGTCAGATGAATTGTGAAAGTGAAATTTCATGAAATAGATGGTTGTTGTGTATCTCACAAATTACGTGTCCAATGTGTCAGAATTTATTTATGAATTTTCTCGTGGAAGAGAAATTTGTATTTGTGTAAAATTAACTTTTTTAGAGTATTTTAAAAACATGTATTATTAGAGATTATGATTATGTGAACAAAAAAATATAAAGGATGAATTATCAATTTATATATGTAGACTTTTTTGTATTATTCGATTTAAATGTTCTTCTTCAATCTAAATTAACGTTGCTGTGTGATATAAATAAAACCATTTAAAAGTGTAAATATATGTGCTAGATGAATTATTTGTCAGTTTAACCTTGCGGAGGAAAAGGTCAAACGGAAAATGTGACATGAAAAATAGTGTCAGTTTGACATTGTTTTTAAGTAAAAACAATTAAAAAACATGTAAGCTTAAGCGAGCTTGAGTATGCTAAGAATGTTTTGATGGTTTGTTTGTTTAAGCACCTCCTCAGTATATGACACTAAAGAAACGAGTACGTAGCACAATTTTACAACTGAAAAAAATAATATTGTTACTTTAGTGTTTAGTGTAAATCTGAATAACAGAATATTTTAGCAAACAACTAAGTTTTCTCTCATAAGAAATAATGCATCAATAATAAATATTCAGATTTAACAAAAATACATAGGTATAATATGTATAATGTAACTTTCGAATATAATTTGAATAAAATATTCTAATCAATTTGAAACTTTTTTGGCGTTATCCTAAAGTGGAATAATTTTTGGCACTTTGCTTTGTTTACAGTACACTTAACATGCACAAAAAATTTGCAGAAACAAAAGAAAAATCAGTAAATCCGAGTGAACAAATACTGGAGCGAAAGGGATGCGAGTCACCTGTTGTCGATCGGCCCGATCGAGCGTGAACGACGTTGCATTGACTGACGTGAATCTTGTACACGTTGTCTCTTCGACAAGCTCTTTGTGATCGGCGCTGCAGCCGCTGCAATTCTGGAAACAAGCCACTAACTTTGTCGTAGTCGTAGCGCTAATAGTATTGGCGACGTGCGGTTTTTTGAACCCTGCGCTGCGATTTCTGGGTTGAGCGCGAAACGAAAATAACATGATACAGTAATAATTTTTTTGTGGGGTTTATAGCAAATGGTAAGTATAATTTTTTATTATCGTCTTTGTAACAGTGTCAAAATGAGAAGAAATGGGTCTTGGTATGGCAGTAGAAACAGACGGACTTGGGTCAGGCATATTTAATAAGCAAAATTGTACGCATACACTGCTGGAAGTCGTCCATTTTTCTCCCATTTGTAAAACGATTTCGGTCAACTTACCATAAAATGGCTATAGATAAAAAATTGTATTTCTAATTATTTATGTTAACAAAATAGATATTAATGGTTTATTTTGTATAGCTGTATCTCTCAAATACTGTAAAAATAAAAAATAAATTGAATTTGAAAAATATCATTTTTATGTAACTCCCCATACACCGAACTCATAAATATTGAACGTATAGTCTCGCAAACTAATAACATTACAAATTTTATTTATACGATCAACAATCCAACGCCTTTAATGCGATGTCTGCAAAATTTCACAAATCCCCGCGTGATTTCATTCCAAACATCGGGATCTCCAGAAGCACGACTTTTTATTTAGTGCAAGATCGCACTGCATGCGTTCCCCGGTGTATATTTAGATTGTATGTGTACGAAATGATCGCACGCGCGCGCGTCTACGGCTCCGAACCTTGAGCTGCGCAAATAATCGATTTTTCAAGCTTTCGCAGACGCGATGTGAAAATATCGACATTTATCGATGCCCGAATTAAACATTGCGTAAACAAACGATTTTTTAACCCCCAACAGGCAAAAATTTGAAAAACCGAAGCTTTTCCAGTTTTCATTATTACTCGCATCTCAACAACGACCGCATCTAATTATCTCGATATAGACATTACGAAGCGTCAGTCGACGAAAGAGTGCCGCGGGGAAAAAGAGAACCGCGGCGGCGTGTGAAACGGCAGTTTTCGCTGGATTTCCCGAGGCTCGCACGGTTGCTCTCTCTCTCTTTCTCGCCCCACTACCGCCCGCTGCCTATAAAAGGTCGCCGCTGGTTGGTGGGCAGAGGCGCGCGCGCGCCGAGTAATTTGAGATTGGCCCCGACAAGCTCGCTCGCTCTCCTCGATTCTTCTGCCTCTGCTTCGTCTTCTTCTTTGCTGCTACTGCTGATGCTATACGAGTGTCGTTGTTGCATGTAGGATGGTCGGAGCTTTTCCGAAAAAATAGATTTGGAATTTTTTGGGGTTTTGGATTGCTGCTTATGGGAGGGTTGGCGCTCTGTGGTGAAATAAGCTTTGGATAATGTCGAGTTTTCATTTTATTTTTAAATTAAGTATTGTACAATTGTTTTTATGTAAATATCGTGTATGTTTTTGTTAGGAATAAAAAATGTTTATGATTTAGGAATCAGAAGTCTTGTTATCAAAAACATTAAAATAAGTAAACGTAATGGAACGTCTCATAATGTCCGTTTCATGTAATTCTGAAATATTTGTAAATATGTCATACTTGCAAATAATTCAACATAATTTGTATACTTTAAACTTAAATCTCATGAAAATTAAACATAATTATCAATTATTGCTGCAGGATTTTATAATACAGGTTTGATTAATTTCTTCACAGAAAATTGATATTCAAGCACATTACAATAAAATTTTTAATGTATTCACGCTCCACCGTCTACAGATATTTACAGAAAGAACTAAGAGCCATTTTAAGTACTCACTTCGCAAACATTAAAAACTCACAAAAATGCATTCGTTACCTATTACGAGAAAGCCCACTATATTCTCTATCTCACATTCCCTCGCAAGCTCTTAATCTTCCAGAACTGCAGAATCCTCGCACGGCTCGTCGCATACTTCATTCATCCCACCCATTCATTTCTGATCCGACTTTTTCTTATCTCTTTGCCTTTATCCATCGTCGACTCTCCTTACTTTCTCCCACCTTCTCTCTCTTTCCCAGCCTCTCTATTTCTGCGTTCCTATCTTCTCCGCCTATCTCTCTCTCCCTTCACGTCCTTCCGTTCATTCGCCATTTCGCGAGGCTGCTGCTGTCTCTCGCACGGTGGCTCGACCTGCTGGGGAATTCGGAAGATTGCGGTGGGATGGCCGAGAATAGCTCTATGCGCTTTAGGCTGCGTTCCTCTCTCATGCTCCTACTGCTGCTGCTACTGCTACGACTACTACTACTAGCTGTGTCCGTCAAAGTTTCTCAGCGTGGTTCTCGATTTTCCCTCCGCTTGATTGTGAGGGCCGAGAGAGGAGAGAGTGGACGCTTGGTGTACGCAACACAACGTGGTTGACGGGTACAAGTGGAAACAGTCGTGTTTGGTCCGCCGTCGTGTCGTGGGTTCTTTTTGGGATGTACGCAGGGTTTGTTTACTTTTTGGATTGGATGAGGAGAAAAAGTTTATGTATTGTAAGAGCGCATGTAGGCTGTGAAGTTTTTTTGGGAGGTCGAGGGTATAATAAATTATTTAGGATCATTAAATGCTAGTAGATGTTTTAATGGCATTTACACACTGAAATCTTAATTAAAAGTTAAACAAATTATAATAGGGTAATTTTTTATGATTGATTGATTGATACGGTAAATTAAAATTCATTAAAAGCTGACTTTTTTTAGAAAATAATTAAAATCAATTGTGAAATATGTAGTTTCCGTTTATTTTGTGAAAGTTTCGAAAGAATATTTTGAAAATTTTCAATTTTTCATAACCTTAGCCGAAAATGTCTCTAAAAACAAAAACTTTGAACTCTCACTTATCAAAATCTCTTTACTGAATAAGTTTGCGGATGGTGGACATAGCAAAAGTCATCCTAAAAGTTCAGCTGTAGTAAAATCATCCTATATTTAGAAGGTTCATAGATTAATAACATATCTCAATGCGGTTAATTTTGTATTTTCTTTTAGAGATTTGATACCCTTACCATAAACCCTTCTAAAATCACATGATAAAAGTATAATTACAATATTTTCATATCCCAAAACATATCACTGTCTACTATAACTAATATTACGACAGCAATCGCATAGAACTCCCCAATCTAATCTCCCTGCAAATTCAACGAATTAAAAATAATCGCCACCAGCAATAAAACCAAACCATTTCTTCCATCCCAACCGCTTCGATCATCCCCCATCCATCTTCCACCTCGCGCTGAAAAAGACCGGGCCAGCGTAACTCGGCAAGAGCTAGCTGCCTATACAATGTCGCACTTCCGCGGTAATAAAATGCAGGTGTGGAATCCCTGCCCCAGTACACACCACGTACTCACTAGTAGCTTATACAAAGTAGGCGTGTCCACGAGCTCAGCTGTACACGCGTAAGCTGATATCGATATCTCTATATATCGTCGGCTGAGCCCACTCTCCCTCTCTCTCTTCTGTGCACGCTGCACTCGCCGCTGGCCCAATTTTCTAAATATACGCGCCCCCTTCTCCTGCTTATACTTACCTATACGCGCGGGCGATCCGCTCGGGCGAAAGAGCGCGACTCGTCGGCGAGCGAAAGATCTTGACTCTTGGCCGGGCGCGCGCGTGTTTATAAACACTTGTGTGTGTGAGTGTGTGTGTGTGTGCTTTACGGATCGATCGATCGATACCAGAAATCATTGCACCGCTATCTGCGAATTGGATGTGAGGTGGGGTCGGAAAGTGGGGGAGGGATGAGAGAGGGAAAGAGGGGTGAAGCTGGCAATGAACTTTTGGGATGGGTGCGATTTATGACGCGCGCCGCGTGTGTGCGATTGTGCACGTACCGAGGTGACGACGTGGAATGGTATTCGAGTGCGTATTGCTAATGAGTCACTGGTTGACGTTGTTGTTGGTAAGCGGGAGCAACGATGTGGTGGGTGACGGTTCGGTACGTCGACGGGTGTATTCGATGTATTCGAACAAATTGGCCGAAGTGTATAGGATTTTTCGTAGGTTATTATTAAAAATTTTTAGAAAGAGGTGAAATTTTATAAGTATGGATTATTTTAACTGAATTTATGTGGATGGGAATAGCAAAATTCTTATTAATTTAATGCGTGTGCAATGATTTCTAGGAACAACTAAGCGTGGTTATCGCAAAATTTTAATTTTATAAGAAATCTTAAGAAATTAGGTACCGAGCGGAAGGGAAAATACTTTACTCAAATAGCTTTAGAATATTAATTTAAAAAAACAGACTGGATATTGTTGCTGGACATTTGGTTGGATATATAAAAAAATCTATAGGCGTGTATGAGTAATAATCTTTAAAAACATGGACAGTTTAAGCTTTAATCTTTAATAAAGGCTAGAAAAATTGTCAAAGACGTTTTTTGATGCATCTACTTTCATGCATCTTATTGGAAAGGATCGTTTAATGGAACAAACGAGAATTTAATCGTGGGAGAATGTATATCTAGATACTATAAATTATATATATGTACATTTTATAAATTGTGATTACTGAAAATTGAAAGCTACGATACATTTTTTATTCACAAATGTTCTTACAAATGAGCTTTGTATAAAAATTTCATCACTTTTGTACTAAGCGAATATAGTTTTGAACTTCGTTATAGGTATTGAAATATTATTTCAAAACGATTTAGATAAAATTATTGATGGAATGAACATTTGAACTCATTGTATTCGCTGCTGTTGGGATGGGTCCAAGTATACTTCTTTCATGAGTTCCTGCTATTCCAAGTTAATAGTACAAGCAACAAGTCTATTAAGGAGGAGCTTAAAATACACCATTTTATAAATGAGAAAACTAACGACGATGATGTGTGCTGTAAATCAATAAAATGCATCGTTTCCGCAGTTAGATTCAGTACTTATTTTATTGAAGATGAAGATGATAAATTATGCATACAAAAAATTATTTTTGCAAAAGATGTTAAGGGAACCATAATAAAATTATTTTCTACGGAATAATTACAAAATATGTATAAATTAAAAGAAAAAAGCAATCTATAAATTTTGTTTTATAATCAAATTTTAATAAATGTCCAAATTAAACTTTTGTATACTCGTATATTTTAATATGTATAAAATCCGAAGTTATGGGTAATTGATTTCAGTTGCTTTTAAACTTCTCGAGCAGAACGATTCCTAATAAAAATCCACCAGAAATTGAACACAAAAACTATTTGACAAAGTCAGATAAAACCTCAGTATATATTTTTCAACTGATAAAATCGTATCGCCACTCTATTTAATAACTTGTTGAGTATCATATTAAATGAACCACTGCATTTGTAATCGTCACGCAAAATATGCCAAACCCGCATATGAAAAATGAAACCCCCTGCAAATAGACGCAGACGCGCGTCCGCGTTTCATCTTCCATCGGGCGAAGAACTCAGCGCGCGTACGAATTCAATCTCGCGTATATACGCCTGCTCGCAACATTGCGAATTTACACGTGAACTCTAAACTAACGTTATATTTAAATGAGAAATTCAGGAGCGCGAGTGTAAATCCAATCTGATTAATTACGGATCGCGTGCTCGCGCTCTCGCCCGCTTGTCGCAGAAATAGCAAGGGGGGGTCCGCGAGCAGCGGCAGCCGGCAGCATAATTCGAAAGTAGTTTTAGTGCCGAAAGGTAAACGACAAGAAATCAGAACACGACGATCCGGTCATTGAGTTTGATGGTTACTTAAGTTTACGATCGACCAGAAATATTTTGCACAGCGCGCGGGCGCGCGTATATATGCGTGCGAGGAAAACAATGGGCGTCAAGTGTTTTTCCACTCGCACGAATCTGTTCGCTTGGTTTTGATATTATTCGTATTATAATACAATCACAACTTTTGTTTTATTATAACATGTAAGAAAAAGGTTACGCTTACCAACTAGTTGATTAAAAATGCCTTCACTGTACGGCTATAATAATTGATTGTGATAATAAATCTTTTTATTGGTTTATTTTACCGTTCTGAACAGTAAAGACTTATTTAACCAATTAATTGATAACGGCAACGAATCATTTTTTCCGTGTACATGAAGGAAAAGTTATACCCAATACAAAAGCACGGAGAAAAAAATTTAATTAACCCAATTAAATACATGTAATTAAAACAAAAATTAATTGCATTCATTAACGTGTTATTGAAATGATTGCATGATTCATTGGTTCTTCTATAATTGCCTTATATAATAAAATGTTTTATTGTTACATTCTGATTAAATATTTTATTGACATGACAAATTGTTCTTTCAACGTAGTTATTACAGTGGTTTAAATATTTGGTTTTTTCGTCTTTCAGTTTTTAATTTCCATCAATTATCTTAGTTATGTACTGTGTATAAGTTGTTCTGAATAAAATACAACCGAAAGTGACGAAAAAACCTGTATTAGAATAATGAAAGATAAGATTTAGTAACCTATCGAGCAAGCAGAATGTAATTGTATCAATTTTTTTTGTATCAAGTAAACGTAATTTTTTTAAAACTATTTGTTGAACATGAATATCATTATGACAGTACTTTACAGAAAATGATCCAGGTAATAGTTGCATTTCCTTTCACTACACATTATTAATTTTGTTTCACTATATATAAATGCATGTTCAAGTGAGTATAAATTTGTTTTATGAAAGGTAAATTTAACAGCATAATAAATGTCACAGTTGACAGGGACAAACCTTTAAGTCCTGCACTAATCTTAACTAAGTAAAGGCATTCTTGAAATTTTCTATTCTATAAAGATGCTTTGAAATTATTTTTGGATTTAAAATCTTATAATTGACTTAATATACTATTTCCTAGGAATATAATTTCTATCAGAGAAAGTTTTCTCAACTTCAAATAAATGTCTAAAGTTTTATTGGCATTCTAAATAAAGCGTAACCTAGATATTGAAAAGAATAAAAGCAAGTAACCTTGATGCATATCATCTCCTTTATGTATCCTCAATAATATCGCATTGAGTCAAATTGTAATTTGAGAAAAAAATTTTATTTTTCCATTGATTTTCCAAGTTAATCGATATACAGCCCAAAGAATAAAAAAATTAGCCTCATTCTAGAATTATTGAATAAATAAACAAACCGCGATCAATAAAACCAGATCAGAGGCATATATATATATACACCTACACAAACCCGTACAGGTTCACGCGCACATCCACACTCGCGGCACGCACAACGACGGCGAACCGCGCGCTCTATTTTCGAAGGCGCGAGAAAACGCGCGGCGTGTGGATTCCGCCGTCGTTATTTTTAAGAATGAAGATACGAAAACGCACGTAATCGGACCTGAAGTTTTCCTGCGCGCCATCGCGCAGCGGAGAGTCGCGCGCGCGCGCGGTGAAAGCCAACGGGTTATTTTCTCGGATTTTGGCAGCGGAGCCCGCGTTCCTCACTGATTATTAAGTGGAGCTTGCTGCAAGCGCACCCCGCGCTAACCGCCAGTGGCTTATAATATTTCGCGGTTATATACTTATTTTTTCGAGCCTCGCGTTTTTTTTCCGTGAGAGAGAGAGGGAAAGATGAGGCCAAAAAGAAACGAGATGACTAACCGCGCGTCTATTTTCTATACGAACGAGAGAGAGGTTTTTGTTCGGGAGAAGTGCGAAGAAAATATTTCCCTCGGCCGGTACGTTATTTTTAGGGGCGGAGCGAGAGCGTGTTTTCCGTTTTGCCGGGCAGAAATTTTCACGAGACGAGGAAAAGTGGCGGATAATAACGAGTTGTTCGATATTCTGAGGTTTCGTTGGTTTTGTGTGTATATGTATAAAGGGGTGTAAATTTAAACTTTTCAGCGGTGACAGTCAGTGGATGTTACGTGATTTTTTTCCTGGGTTACGAGCATCCGGAGGAAGATTAGGTCATTTAATTTAGGGCGCCGTTTCGTTGATAGGTAATTTCTTTTTTAAAGCGGATGTTTTAGCAGATAAATCACGATGGATTAAATAACATTTTGGCATGTTTATTTGAATTTACATGCTGAAATTTTTCGTTGTTTTAACAATGCGGTCTTTATTTTTTAACGAAACTTATTGGTTCCTCCTAGAGGAAGCTTTGTGATAGTAATTTTTTGAGTTGTTGTAAAAAACATGTTATAATTGTTTCTCGAGGTGTTAGGAATCAAAATACATAGTTTTTGAAAAATGTCTGTATGGATGTATGTGTGTGTGTGTTTTCCGAAGAGGTGGAGAATGCTTTTTACGCACCGTGTCAAGAGCTACTCAGAGCTTCCCGTGTGTGGGGCTCGCCAAGTTTGTACAACTTGTCCTGTCAGATGGATAGATCAGACCCCCGATGTATTATAGCAGGACCCCTATCCACTAAACTCCAACCTCTTTGTCTCCCGTAAGCCTAAAAGAGAAACCCTCGCGGAACTGCCGCTAGGTATTACTTCGCGGGGGAGGCATTAGCTAATTTGTTCTTCCTTCTTGATGTCGTTCCCTAGATCCCTCGACCGATGTTGGATGGAGGTTCGGATAGGTTGCTTTCTTCTTTTCCTCTTTGTTATCGTCTTCTTGCTGTATCTTCACGTCGTCTTCTTCTTACTGCATCGTCCGGTCATCTTCTTTTGTGTTTTTTCTCCTTCACAGAGAATTCAACCCATCTACTCCTCTTGGAGAATGTGCGCATGTGTGTGGGCACCTTGTTATCCTATGGATAGTCTCATCCCCAGAGCCTACGTTCCTCTGCATCGGTGAGGGAGATTGAGCACAACCCAACCATCTACGTTCCTCTGAATCAGTGTAGGAAGCCTTCTATTCCATAGCATGGCGCCCCGCATCTATCATTCGCTGTTCTCTCCTCTTCTTTTCTCCTTTCCGTAGCTGTTGGATGACTTCCCTGGCGAAGTCCGTTGCGGTCCTTCATGCCTTCTCTGACGCGAGCATCTGTCGAGCCAGGTTCTCTGGTGTGATCGCAGTGACAAGTGTTTTTTCAAGCTGTCGTCTTTGTGTGTTAAATCTAGAACATGTGAAGAACACATGCCTTGCGTCCTCCTCTACTTCGTGACATGTTGGGCACTCTAGGGAGTCCTCGTGCTTATACTTGTATAAGTATTCTCGGAAACATCCATGTCCAG